>CAMXCT020003653.1:5000-58163 GCA_947184155.2 Cladocopium goreaui | reverse complement strand
CCTTCCTTCCTTCCTTCCTTCCTTCCTTCCTTCTCTTACCCTTCCTCCCTTTCCTCCCTTCCTCCCTTCCTCCCTTCCTCCCTTCCTCCCTTCCTCCCTTCCTCCCTTCCTCCCTTGCTCCCTTGCTTCCTTGCTTCCTTGCTTCCTTGCTTCCTTGCTTCCTTGCTTCCTTGCTTCCTTGCTTCCTTGCTTCCTTGCTTCCTTCCTTCCTTCCTTCCTTCCTTCCTTCCAACACATCTCCGTCGACCACTCAGTCTCGCTCCCCCGCGGCGAGTGCAACTAAACGAGAACCCAAGCATCGGAGATGCTTTTGGGAAAAAAATAGCCATGGAAAATATCTCTAAATATCTCTAAAAAACATAGCTATGGAAAATCCGGTAATTTTTCACGGGTATAACATCTCTAAATATCTATGGGCCATGGTTTCTTCGCAAAGCCTTTGATTACCAGAGGCCATCCCTCTGTGATTTGGCCGATCCTGAAATCCCCAAGTTTGTGGCACCCATTCCTACATATTTGTCTAAGTATATACGTATGTATTATATATATATATACATTATACAATATGTATATATATGTATGTATGTATGTATGTATATATATATGTACAGTATATATAAATATATAATGTCTGAAAATGGGATATACCCCCCAAATGGTTATTTTTCACAGGGATACCGATCGTCAACCAGTGGAAATGTCCTTTTCCCGCCATTTTCAGACCTTTTTTTGTCGACCCATTTTGAGCCTCCTCCACGATCGAAAAGAGCTCTTTATCCAGCTCCTGTGGATGAACTTGGGATCATGCTTTGGGATGGATTTGGTTTGATGAAAACGGCCGGCTTCAACTCGTTTCAAGCTGGAAAAAAACATGTTAAAAACAATTGGTCGTTTCTCAACCCAACCCAAGTAGGGTGGAAAACGAAACCAGCAACCAGTTTTTGCTTCTACCCCTCATGTTCATTGCTTAGCAAACCCAGTAAATTGCCCATGTTGGTTGATATAATATGATAAAATCATAACAACCGGACAATCTCAGAGACCCTGGCTTTCGCCAATATAGCTGCAGGTTCAATGATGTGAGATACATCCCGAAGGTTTGGGAAGTCCTACCCCCGAGAATCTCTCTCATAAAACTGAAGTTGCATCTCAACGATTCAAGGGGAATTTTCCCAGAGGTATGGTATAATTGGGCCATTGGCAGGAATATTCGAAAGCAAACAATCAGAAATGCCCCTTCTCAAAGAAGTTTTCGATTTTGTCTTCTCAACCTTGGCGCGGTGCGAATGCCAGACCGAATCTCAAGACCCCCAAGGTGTCTTGACAGGGGGGACAGCAGTGTGTTTAATGTTCATCTTGTCCAATATCCTGCCGATTTTTAATGACAACTGCAATGAAAGGAACACATCTTTCCATCCCAAGCATCAACAAGAGCGTGTGTGTGTGTATTATATGCATATATATACATATATACATAGAATATATATATATACATAGAATATATATATATACATAGAATATATATATATACATAGAATATATAGATATATACATAGAATATATAGATATATACATAGAATATATATATACATAGAATATATATATATATACATAGAATATATATATATATACACATAGAATATATATATACATAGAATATATATATATATACATAGAATATATATATACACATAGAATATATATATATATATACATAGAATATATATATATATACATAGAATATATATATACATAGAATATATATATATACATAGAATATATATGTATATATATATACATAGAATATACAATATATATATACATAGAATACATATATACATAGAATATACATAGAGAGAGAGAGAGAATATATATATAATTATGTACATATATATATATGTATACAATTATGTAAATATATATATATACAATTATGTAAATATATATATGCAATTATCAACATATATATATATAGTATATCGGAAAGGCTTCATGAAGTCGTGCAACTACTACTTGCTTTCGCAGATGATGGCAAAACAATCCCCTCGTCCTAAATGTGTCATAGCACCAGGAAAAGATTGCGCAATACCCCCACACATATGATCATCACAAATCGAGGAAACAAGATTCCTGCTGAAAATGTGGTGGTACTGGGGAATCAAATGCTCCAATACCGAGGGTACTGAGGTTCCTAGTACCGAATGTATTGGGGGTTCTAATGCCGTGAATATGAGGGTGTTAAATACAAGTATTGGAAGTCACCATACTGCGGGCCCTTGTGGGCCAGGATATGGAAGCGACACTGAGGCGGTTGTACGAGTCCGTAGCACGTTGTAGCAATGTTTTTTTGTCTCAATCGCCTAAGGTGAGAGTGTTTCAAATATCCAATTCTAGATTTTCGAGGTGTCAGAAATGAGGCATCAGTGAAACGACTCTTGTCATCACAGCTGCAGCTACCCAGGTGAAGCCAAGGGAGGGCGAAGCCGAGGTGATTACTAGCCGACTACGGTTCGGTACCGCGGTTGCATTGCTTGCGTTGCTTTCGTTGCTTGGGCACAAACCTTGCACAGGTGGTGTCAAGGTAGTGCTGGGTAGACATTTTGCCCTTGGTACCATAGTTGGATCTGCAGACGGCCCATCATTGCATGGTCCAGACGTGACCGCCGGGTAGTAGACCACCTTCGCTGGCCCTGTGCAATTCAACGTTTCGTAATTGCTGATTGTTATGCCACTCCCGTTGCACGACTGCATGGTGGAATGTTGAGCAGCAGGAAAAGGCGTCTGGCAAATGTCCAAGGGTGCGAGGACGGTGCTAAAGCTGAAGGTGCAATTCTTCATCTTATAGATATCAAGCCTCCAGCTGTCCAATGTCACCAGCCGCTTTTGTGTCCAAAAGCCCGGCGGGCTGGACGAATTGTCACAGCGGTAAAACTCGACCATTGATTGTCTCCGAACCTCAACTGTGCTTGTGGCACAGCAGGCATAGGAATGGTTGTCTGGAAGGCCATTATAGAATCTGTGAAAGGCAAAGTCTCCCTCGAGTTCCAGGGTGGCAAGGGTGTCAGGAATCCAATCACCATTCATGTCCTGTCCGGAGCAAACACCAACAGGTTCATAGGCAATCACTCCAGTTACTGGATCGCCACTGCAATCGCTACTTCTGACAAGCTCGCTGATCACAAACTGCTGTTGGGCACCTACGAGAAAGGCCATGGCCAAGATCTGAGTTCCGCCCAGCAGCATCTGGTCAATTTCCAAGGCTACTGAAAAATGGAGTGAGTCGGAGTGAGAAAGAGTCGAGCCTGAATATCACACAATTGAAACATGTTTGCTGGACCACATGCAGACTCACTAGGGCATTTCCAGCACACGCCCTCTGAGACACTCTGCTGCTGTTTTATCTATCTTTCAATCTTCTGCTCTGACTCACTTGGGTGCCCGGGCAGAAGCTATCAAGGAGGACATCGGTGAAGGCGTAGCAAGGAGGCGTGGCCCGTTTCACGCGGCGGACCCCCAAACTCTAGACTATAAACGCATAATGACCAACTGAACTTTTGAGATGGTCTAAGCCACAAACATATCACGGGAAATCATCAACACCAAGGAACCCACATTGACCATCAACATAAAATCATAACAACCGGACAATGAAACCTTTACTCCCAACAATCCCCTTTGAACCTTTTTTTCACATACGACTTACTTCCTAGGTCCCAGGGGAGTATAAACCTCCAATGGGGTTGGATAAAAACAGTCCACTGCAGCATCAGCCAGCTCTCCTTGATCTGCTCCTCAAGTCTGGCCAATTCATCCGCACTTGGGAGGGCCTCAAGATTTCTCATGTTTGACCAGGCAAAAACCCATGGTTTTAGGTACAGTGAAGCCCTTCTTTATAGGAAAACACCTATCTGACCCCATTTTGGGGATCTGAGGATCTCAGCAACAATCCTAAGTTCCTGGGAGATGGCGCTGTGATCTTTCGGAATGTAAAAAAAATGACATCTTGAAACTTATCATCCCCCTGATATTATTTTCTTTACCTCCTAGAATCTCCTGATTGAGTATTGGATCTATTATGATCTATTCATGTACTCATGTTAAGGGCTCCTTTTTCGCATTGGAAGTATTTTTTTGGGCCATGGGATTACCATGATTCGTTGCGGGATTCAACGGATTGCCACACCGTGGATTATAGTGGATTCTTCATGCTGGATTTCTAGCCTTCCCCAAATTGACGACCCTGAAAATAGCCCTTAAGTGGAAATTCATCTTGGTTTATCCCCTATTTGGCAGGGTCATGCAGGGTCCATGTTACAGTTCTGGGAGAGTAACCAGCAAATCCCATGCTACCATGCAACCAGTCTGAAGTCTGTCACCGACCCCGTGCCTCTCCCTCGGGCAAGATCATCCCTGCCTACCCCACCCGGGTCCCGCTGATGCCACCCTCATTTCACCATATTGCTGACCGTTGTTGACCGAAGTTTATCGCCTAAACGACTATGCAATTTGGGGACATTTACCCTCTGGTAAACTAACATAACTATGGAAAATCACCATTTTTAATGGGAAAATCCACTATAAATAGCCATTTTCAATAGCTATGTTAAATTACCCACAGGACGAGGGGTTGTCCGAGGGGTTGTCCCGAAGGGACAACCCCTCGTCCTACGAGGGTATGGCCCGGAGGGCCATACCCGAGAGCGGAGCTAGCAACCCATTGGTTCCATCATTCCAGTGCCAGGGGATTTCCTTGTCATAACATTTCCTTGTCATAATCTCCCGGCCCCATGGAACATATACGCATACCTCTACTAGGGGTTTCATATAGGGTATAACATAAGTTATAAAATCCCCCGGCCCCATGGAACATATATGCATACTTCTATTAGGTGTTTCATTTAGGGTTTACATAAGTTATAAAATCCGGACTCGCCAAAAAAGTCGAAAAGATTGAAAAAGTGGAAATGGCCCAAACGCGTGAAGTCCGCAGAGGGTTCACTTTTCTGACTGATTTTTCCAAAAAATTGTCTTAGACCACGCTAACTCACAGATGTACCAGAGTCATAAAACACTGCACCTGCGCAGAGAAATGAGCCTCCCACTGACGTTCATACGACCATTCCGGGACAACCCTCAGTCCTGCCCGTTAAATTACCAGAGGGTACGGACAATTGTTCAGAGCTGCTGCGTTCCCAGCTGCCCACAAATGCACCAATAAACAAGCGGGAACACCGAAATCTGCACAAGACATTGGGAAAAAAAATGCATCAACAGGCATGTTCATCTTCTCTGACCCTTAACTTGCCAAGTATCACAAATCTAGCCGAAAACATGATGCTCCCTGTGTCCACCCCATGTCACCCAGGTCGATGCCTTAAAATTCTCGAGGCTTTGCGATCGTGATTGGTAAAGACGTAGGTCGCGCACAGTCTTGTTAATGGCCTCGACTACCCAGTGGGATCAGAACTTCCCAATGCTGGAGCCAGTCACAGACACTTTTGTTGATGGCATTTTGAGTGTTCAACCATTCAATTTTATGTGTGACCCTTGATATTATAGGCCAAATGTCCATATACATATATATATATATATTATTAGTAAAATGAATATATATATATATATGTGTGTAATGTACATATATATATATACATAATGTGTATATATATATATAATGTGTATATAAAACGTAAACATATAAATATATAGAATGTGTATATATATATAATGTATATATAATGTATATTTATATTTATATATAATGTATATACATGTGTAATGTATATATATATATATAATGTCTATATGTAATGTATATATATAATGCCTATATATATATAATGTATATATATAATGTATATAGATAATGTAGATATAAAGTACATATATATATATAAGTTATATATATATAATGTATATATATGATGTGTATATATAGATAATATAATGTATATATAATGTATATATAATGTATATATATATAATGTATATATATAATGTATATATATAATGTATATATATATAATGTATATATAATATATATATATAATGTATATATATAAAAGGTATATATATATATACATATATATATAATGTATATATATATGATGTGTATATATATACTGTATTTATATATAATGTATATTTAAAATGTGTATGTATATATATAATGTGTATATATATAATGTATGCATATAATGTATGTATATATAATGTGTATATATAATGTGTATATATAATGTGTATATATAGTGTGTATATATATCATGTGTATATATATATATTGTATATGTAGTATATATAATGTTTATATATATATAAGGTTTATACATATAATGTTTATATATATAATGTTTATATATAGAATGTATGTTTATATATATATAATGTTTATATATAGAATGTTTATATATATATAATGTGTATATATATATATATGTAATGTATATATATAATGTATATATATATATATAATGTGTGTACATAATGTGTATAAATATATATATATGTAATGTATAGAATATATATATATATTATATATATATATAATGTGTATTTATATAATGTATATATGTATATAATGTGTATATATTTACATCTAATGTATATATCTATAAATATGTATTTATATACATATACACATAGAATGTGCATATATACATATAGTGTGTATATGTATATATATATATATATGTATAATATCAAATCATAAAGTTTGCCAGTGAAACTCACCATTTCAAGGCTCCACCAGCTCCCCTCCTGGGCGCCTCCTTCATGGCTTTGTGGGACAAGTAGGGCGCCCCAGACTGGTCAGAGGTCACCTGGATCTTGGAGGATCATCCCAGATCGTCACGGCTTGGTACTCAGCTGTTATCTGCTTGGTGGTTGATGGTTAATATAATGGTTAATAATGGTTAATAATGGCTAATATTAATGGTTATTATATGGTTAATGATGGTTAATGATGATCTGCTTGGTGGTTGGTTGACCTACCCCTCTGAAAAATGATGGAGTTAAAGTCAGTTGGGATTACTATTCTTATTATATGGCTAACCAATTAGTGGTTAATGATAATCTGGTTGGTGGTTGGTTGACCTACCCCGAAAAATGATGGAGTTAAAGTCAGTTGGGATGATGACATTCCCAACTGAATGGAAAAATAATCCAAATGTTCCAAACCACCAAGCAGTTATAAATGGTGTTGTTCCATAATTGGCTATGTTAAATTACCAGACGTAACATATTGTATTAATCGTCATCCAATTTTAGGTTGTGCCCGATTCTGACCCATACCCATTTATTTGAAACTAGTAACCAAATCAAATCCTTTAGGGATTTGATGGGCCCAGAAAATAAAATGTTCCAAAATGGTTCAAAAACCTGAAGTTGTTTGAAGTGGGTCAGCTTCTTGAAAACATCAAATTAATCAGATTGGGAGTGTGATCTGCACCCAGCTAAGGCAATTGACTAGAGGACACAGGCGGGCAGACCTACCCATACGACCCTGGGTGGGAAGAAGCGCAAAGCACAAAGTCAGTGTGAGTCAGTTAAAAAAAACTACAGACAACATCAAAAATGGTGGTTGGGTTGTTTGGTGTCAATCTGTTTGGTTGGTATTCAGCTAGCTTCCCTCAATGGCTTTGGTACCTATAAATATTTTTCCATAGTACCTAGGATGGTTAAGTAATAACCATAACAGATTAAATCTTATATCTGGTTATATCATGGATCTTACATCTTATATCTATCATAACTTAAGATATAGTACCATGGAGTAAAAAAATCTTCTTACACCTTCCATAGGATCTGATGCCAATCCCAAGGCCTGCAAGGCGAGCTTTCGTCCAAATCTCATTTTTTCGACGGCACCTGGATGGGACATGTGAGACACAAATGTGCATGTGTCAAACATATCTCCAATATATATATATATATATGTATATGTATATGTGTATTTATATATATATATATGTACATACCTACAAGTACAAGAAAGCTCCAGAAGAATTGCATACTATGTATATGTATATATATATATATGTGTACAATGTATATAATATGTGTCTTAAGAGTTCATTCAATCACAAAAGGGAGTTCTCCGGCATGATCATTGACTCCACGTACGTGGGAATGCTGTCCATTCCACTTCCCGATGTTTGGGTCTGAAATCCCCATTGTTGGTGAAATATGTTATGAAAGATCTGTAGACCCACAAAAAATCATAGCTCTATATGGTGTACAAGTGTTGATTAGAAAATCCGAAAATCCCATGGTTTTCTGATTCAAAATTGATTCAAAACATCTACAGCCTCTGTTGACCCAAAAACTCCAAGCCGTTTTTCACCCCAAAAAACCTCAACTGTCGCGCGGAGGCACGGTGTGACGGTGCCAGCGGTGCCAGCTAAAAACCCTCGTGACGTCGCGAGGAAAAGAGAAATGTGGTGCACAGGATATGAAGGGTATGAAGTTCATCTTTAAAAGCTGACTTCAGGTTCTTTGAAAGGTGTGCATCTGTGTAGTACTGTATATAAATACATGTGATAAAAAAAAAAAAAATATATATATATATCTGCATGTGTATACCATGCTTAAACGTATATATGCAGAAGTGTATAATTGTGTCTAGGATATATATATATATATATATACGCATATGTCTGTGTACTTATGTGTCTATGATGGAATTGGCGTGGGATTCTTCCATCTATAGGGATGTGTATAATATATATATATATGTATATAGATTCATAGTATACACACTATATTAACACATAGCAATAACAGTTTGATGCCTTTCTAGTTGTCTGCCTCTCTTCCACTTCTGCTGGCATAGAACTGCCCCCTGTGCTGGGATGCTGAGAGCCAAAAAATCGGTCGCGCCATGCGGCGGTTAGATCGTTAAAAAGAAAAAACATTGGCAGAAATATAATATATATATACTGTATTTATACAGTATACAGTTTCCTGACTTCAATATGATTGATATGATCTTTCACCTGGGCTACAGGAACAAATCGCATGTTGTTACGACTTGGTAAACAGACATAGCCATGGAAAATCTCTTGGGGACAGCATTCTCGCATTCCCAATGGTGGCTATATGTGGCTATCATTTGTCCAGTCAGGTATCTAAATGGGGATACCCTAAGAAAATTAGATGGTGAATGTTGAAAACGTTGCCACATCCCCATCGCATTGGGGCATCTTTCCTTTGAGCCATAGCCACCAGTCATGATGAGTTTCCCGTGTTCCAACTGGGCAGCACACTGGTCCCTTGTACGGCTCTCCACATTCACTGCCTGGCACGACTGCGGCTCGACTGCGGCTCCGTCGTCCCCTTAAGCTGACAACTGGGATCATGATCCCAAGGATACCACCAATCAGTACTTATTATTTCTTTGGCACAGAAAAAAGAAAAGAGTTTGTTGTTACTTATTTGTTCTTATTAGTACTTATTGGAGTCTATTTAGTTTATTGATCATGTCTTTAAAGTTTATTAGTACTTATAGATTCTTGTGAGTTTCTATAGAGTTCTTTGCCACAAACACCACGCTTCGCCAGCATTTCGAAACTTTCAAGGACCTGTCCTGCGTGTCTACCACAGCTATAAACCGCAGGAACAATGCCTGGGATGCTCATCCTTGCGTAGCTTGCATTTGTTTACATGTTTATTGAGTTTACTGGTTTATATATATATATATACATAATTATATATATACACATAATTATATATATACATATTCATATTATATATATACACATAATTATATAATTATAATATATTATACATTATTATACATATTTGCCCAACCTTGCCCCAATTTTGTTTGTCAATAGGTCCAAAAATGATAGCTTTTGGATACTGGAGGGGAACCTCCCTTCTGCACCTGAGAAATACTCCGGCACATCAAAATCGTCGGGCACAACGGACCCCTGCAGTGATGCGCGGTCTAGAAGGCCATTAATTGGAAAACTGTTCTGTTGGAGGTTTCAAGTTTGCAAGAGCTGAGATTCACTCATATTCACGCCATGTTTTTTGGGGTTGGCCACCAGAGGTTCTTTTCGAGGCCGTCACGAGCAGGTCTGAAACCAATCTGCATTCACCATCCATTGAGCTTCACAAATCCATCTATGCTCTCTCAAGGTCACCTGCTGTTCCAAAGCACAGTAGGGGTTTTATGATGTTTTGTGAGCCACCATTAACCCCGATTTTACAGGGTTGCTCCAAACCTACCAAGAAGGTAAATGAAAGCCACTACTGTTTGGGGTGAATATTGCGAGTTTACCTCTCTACCCAATTTACCCCCCAAACATATCCGCGGTGTTGGGAGCAACCATGTATAAGAGGCTTATTCAACCCCTGTTCTTTGGAGCTGTGAGCGCCTCTCGGTCGTCGTCTGGCGAAGGCATGTTCTCTTCTACCGGGGTATCCGAGCGGGCAAATCTGGCCAGCGGTTGGCTGGTTTCTATGCCCAGCAAACAATGGTAGGTCACAAGTCCAAGGGGCTAGTGATCTAAAGTAAGGACCTTAGACGCTTAGACCTTGCTGTAGACAAAGAAGGAATGCTGGACAAATCTCAATTGGAATAGGCACAAATACCAAATGTGCATGGATGCATATCCATTGCCACATATTGGGACCTTAGGTTACCAGTACCCCTCTATCTTTCAAAACATGGGTGTGATATGTTCAATAGGGGCCCCAAAATTTGATGCGTCAGTGTATCCGTTTTTCTTTCAGACAAAGCCCCATGATGAAATTGAGGTTCTCACTTCATCATGTTAACCTTGGCCAGGTTGAGCCGCTTCATCATCTCTTCTGCTTCTTCCTTTTTTTGGGGCTGGTGGACTACAGCTGGGGGGGGTCCTTGAACTTGGGCAAACCAATGACCAGGACTGCCGAAGACATGGCTTTTTACTGTGCAGCAGCGGAGGGACTGGGCAAAAAGAACCTAGAATAACTTGGATTTAGCGGAATGATCCACCACTTTTCAGGTCAGAGCCCATGATTTTGGAGTCCGAAACCGGCAATCGGATTGGCAACTCGGCAATTTTCTGACACAGGGCCCTGCCATGAAAAGAAGAGAACATCGAATACCGTGCCCAATGTGTTCAAATAGCCAAAAAAGTTCAGCCTTTTTCCAGCTTCAAAATGACCCGACAAACCCAATTGCTATATCAAAATGACGATGGAGACCTGCCGCAAGACCCCAACATCTACCATGGGTACATTTTCGATCAAAAAAATGCTGTGTTTGGGGCCCCAACAAAATTGGCGAAGTCTCCATCTTTTTCAGGGGCCCCCAAGTTGGTGTGGTTCAAAACCCTGAATTTCTTGGGTTTCATCCCAATTGATGTTGGTTTTAGAATGCTAAAATCTCTAGAAATTCTCATGTAGTTCAACATAGCTATATGGAAAATGCATAGATCCCATTTATAGATGATTTAACCATCAAAAACGGTAATTGTTCATAGCTATGTTAGATTACCCCAGATGGAAGGCCCAAAATGGAAACCATCACCGGCTTCACGACCAGCAGTGAGTCGTCCTTCTTCTCATCCGGCACCTTGTCCGGATGAAACCTTGGGCGATGATCGTCCCATTTCTAGGAAGATATGTCAACATGATTTGAAACTACTAAATAAATTGGTCTCTTAAAATTCCATTGGTTTTACTCTTACAAATTCATTGGTCTTCCTTTTATTTTCAAATCCATTTGGTTTCCTCTTACAATCGGTTGGGGATCATCTTATATGGCTATGGAACCCTGGTGCCTTGCTTTCACGCCAAGATACAGTGGCTGTTGTTTATGGCTATTCATTCCCCAAAAAATACATACCTAGGGTATCTTAGGTATTGACTCATTCCCATATCTGCTACTGTAAACATCAAAAAATTCTTGGTGTTCAACGGGCGGGATGTCTTCACATCCCACCATTCAAGTCCCGGGTAACAATCCCTCGGTCGATGATCATGGCTGAATTCCAATAAAATATTTCAACCTGCCATTTATTGGTAATATACTGTTAATATTAATGGTCAATATTAATGGTTAATATTATATAATGGTTAATATTAATGGTTATTATATGGTTAATGATGGTTAATAATAACCTGGTTGGTGGTGCAATGTGCCCATCTTGAAAAATATGAGTTCGTCATTCGGAAGGATGACATCCCACATATGAAATGGAAAATAAAAAGTGCTTGAAACCACCAACCAGCTGTTATCATACGATCATTGGGGAAAAAAACGAATCCTAAGCATCATTCCAGTGACATCACGACCTGAGGTCAGCCTGTGACATCATCGATACTGTCGCATGCCATCTCTGCGACTGAGTCCGCAACTGTAGAGACTTCATTCGCCAGGCTTTGACAATTTCCTGCGGACCAGAGATGTCACGAGCTAGTCCCAGGATGTCCCAGGTACACAACCGGGTAATCCAAGCTGGCAATAGAACATATCCAACATATTCAAAAAAAATGACCAAAAAAATTGAGAAGATGACAGAAGATCTGGAAAAAAACATGAGTTGTGGTGTCTTTTTGTCATCTTAGATCTTCTCCCGCACCTTGGCAGTGGCATCCTCTGCCACACCTCGGAGGGTCGGAGGGATTGGGTCGGGTGTCATGGATTTTTTTTAAAGAGAAACATACAGAAAACATACAGAAAACCCCAATGTTTCTAGCATTGAAAATGGATGTTTAAATGGTTGGTTCTTGTAAATGTTCCATGATGTTCCATGACGTTCCATGATGTTCCATGCTGTTCCATGATGTTCCATGTTTTACCGTCCATTCTGGGAAGAAGGGGCTCCAACAGAATATTCGACACAGTGCCCAATGGCAGCCGAGGATGTATCCAACCTATCCAACCCGTCATCATTTGGGAGCCTGGGAGCACCTGGGAGCCCGGGCCAAGGATGATGTGATCCTTCTCATCCCAGATGGTCTTCTCTTTGGCCTGCGAAAGGCGAACATGGAACATGGCCTCAGGAGGTTTGCAGACTGCTTCAGAAATATCGTGCTTAATAGTGATTAAGAGTGGTTAATCATGGCTAATAATGGTTGATAATGGCTGAGAATCCATTAATTGTATTCTGATGTACATAGCTTGTTGACGGGTTCCTCACACTTCATCTAAACCTCCGTTTGAGTGCAGCGGATGAGTTTGACCTAGATATCTCTGTATGGGAATCCTTTCTTGCACTACAAATCGCTGGTTCTTTGCTATTCCCATGTATGAGGGGATCAATCTTTTCCCGCCATCTTTCTATAGAATAGATATGAAAACAAGCTTACTAAATTATGATGTATATATACCGGTACGTGTACTTACATACATTAATCCCTTCCCAGGTGGTGCGGCCTGTTTCGTCTTGAAGCCTTTCTGCTTACTTTCTTCGAACTGGCGAGGCAGCAAGAAATTCGTCGGAGAGCTGCAAACACAGGGCAACGTTGACACAAGGTACCAAACGCCCTTGGTATATGGCTAGCCATGGCTAGCCTGCATTCAAATGACAAGCTAGAAAAAATTGCTTCGCTGCAGTTCGAAGCCTCTGCCGGAATGGAAAACGGATACTGAAAACCGGGGATCTTCCACCGCATTCAATTAAGTGTGCATAGAAATCCATGTCCAAAGGACTGCAGGTAGAAATGCAGTCTTGGATGGTTTTCGAGCGTTTTGGATATATCAGGACAAATACCCCCAATAATCCCCAATACCGTACCTAGATTTTCCCAGTCTTGGATATGTCTGGATATATCTTGCATATCGAACTTCTACGCACCAAAATTCGCGTAACCCCCAGGGCCTTGGTTCCCCCGAAGACCTTGACCCACGCTACATAGACCTGACCCAATGAGGGGCAGTAGGTTTTCAGTTTCTACCAACAAAAATGGGGGGTCCTGTGGATTTTCCCCTCAAGCTCTATTGAGGGCATGGAACTGAGCATGATATGATATATTTAATCACATAGCAATGGAATCAACCATGGAGGAAATCGCACTATGGTTAATCAAGAATCGGCAACCCAACATTTCTAAACATTTCACCCTTGGTAGCTAGGAAGCCATCGAAAAGCCTCTTCTCTTGGATCATCCCCCACGATCCAAAAGGAGATCGTCCCATATCTAAATGGGCGAAACATGGCGAAATAATATGAAATAATGCTAGCTATGCTATATGATATAACTCATACCCTCTGGTGAACTAACATAGCAATTGAAAATGGCCATAGAAATAGTGGATTTTCCCATTAAAAATTGTGATTTTCCATTGCTATGTTAGTTCACCAGATGGTAACGATGGAGAACTCTGGTTACCAGCCGAACTTCCTTTTCGCGCACCTGTGAAGCTTCCAGGGGCCCAATACGGTGCACCGATTCAGAGCCCCTGCACGAAGGCTTGGGAATCTGGCGACCCTCATCTGGTTTCTCATACCTACCATTGTGGTTAATATACCTGGTTAATAATGGTTAATATTAATGGTTGTTATATGGTTAATGATGGTTAATTATCAGAACTGGTTGGTGGTTGCTGCTAACCCCTCTGAAAAATGATGGACTTCGTCAGTTGGGATGATGAAATTCCCATGGAAAAATAATCCAAATGTATAAAAATGTTCCAGTCAACACCAACCAGAGGGTTATCGATGGTTATTGACTCGACCATTGACTCGTGGAGGAGGGGCACCAGGGGCACCACACTGCAGAGATTGAACCTGACCCAGACCTACACCGTGAGTCGACAAGGACAGAGCTATGGTGGGCTGGGGACCGGCATGCAGATACAGGGGGGACCGGCAGAGAAGAGGGCTGGGGGATGATACGACTGTCTCCATCCTCATCCATGCTCCCCCGATGTGGTCGAGTTCAATCCAACTTTATTGCAAAATCAAGGAAAAAAAACAAATCCCATTCAAAACCCATCAAAAACCCTGTTGGTGTTGAGTTTCACATCCAACCCCCCTCAACCCCTCGCTTTAAAACTGGCCTCACAGGGCCCTTCTGTACCAAGGTGGAGGCGGCAGACACCGCACAGCCGGAGGCATAGACCGTCAGCTCGAAGGTCTCGCCGGAGAGGTTCCTGGGTGGAACCGGGGTTTTCAACGTCGAGGTGAGTCGGGTGGAACCTGGATCAAACATTGGTAAATTAACAGTTTGCTATGCCTGGATTATGGCCCATTGATAGATGGTTTACCTGGAGTTGACCTATGGTTTTTGGAAGCCTGGGTTTTTCAAATATAAGTCCCCCAGAAACAGTAGGTTATCCATGGTTATCCCACGACTTAGACGTCGCCTCTCAAGGACTTTACAGTAATGATCAAACATGGCGAGCCTGAGCATCCCTGGTGGAGATTTATAGCTGGGAAAATCATCTCGAAATGACGTATTTTCCAGCCAAGTTTGATTCAGGGAAAAAAGCAACCCATAAATCTCCCAACTAAATCCTTGTTTCTATGTTATTTCCCCATCAAAAAAGTTTAAGAACTTCATTTGCCCTGCCAGGCATGTTTAGTTTGTTAATGAAAGGGTACAGCGGTGTTGCAACCCATAAATAGGTAGAGGTAGTCACCTGGAAATCTTCTCAGAATCCTCGGTGATTTGATGTAAATCTGAAATGGTGACCTGGACGAGATGTCAAACTTTGAAGGTATTCCATGTGTTAAACACACGAAAAAACTGCACCAAAATATCACACTGACGTTCAGAAAAATACGGACATTAAACCAGTAAACTTTCCGGTACCCGTCATTTTGGGTCTGGCCAATAAGTTTGGGATCTCTGAGCACCACGCCCCAAGTTCAAGACCACTGAGGTATCGTGAGCCTGTGGCAGGAATGGAAATAACATCACAGCATGCCGTTGGCAAAACTGACCCAGTTTTAATCCTATGACGTTAAATACACACCTTTCTGTTGCTGATATGCGGACGTTATATAGTTGCTCATATTTCTAGGTTTGTTGTTTGAATCCGAATTCTAAAGCCTTCATTATCCCCGCCCTATGGGATACGTGTTCTTCGTAAAATCGACCATCAAAAGCTGGTGGCCGGTGACAATTTGCAACACAACTCATCTCGGCGAAGGACAGATCAAGATTACCTCGATACGCAATGATACGCAAGGCTACAGGTGGTCTTCAAAAACCTTCCCCATGACCTTCCCTGACTGGCTCTGGAATGATATCTCGGGATGTGGGTATGTCTCAACGTTGAGGTCCCTAGAAACATTGCGCTTCCGTGTTGAAATAGACTCTTGAGAGGATGATTTGGGAGTGTCCAAGTTTACGTTTGAGTTATCTTGAGGTAGTTACATCAATGTCACATGGAGAAAATAATTCAAGAAAATTGGTCCGATATTGCAGGGCGGCTACTGCTGTGGCTCAATTCGATGTCCTCGTCAGGGGAGAACGCTCCAGGTGTGAAATCAGACCGGCATAAAGTCGGGAGGTAAACACATCTTTATACACATGTGTACACGTACGTGTATATATATATAATTATATAATGATTCAATGATATATAATGATCTATATAATCTATATACACAGGTCAGCTACAACGACTTCTATCCAACCTTCGAAGCCATCCTCAGCCCCGGGACCAGAAACCCACCTCGACCACATCGATGGTGGGCACTAGCAGCTGCTGATCAGTGCGGGCCACCAAGGTGCAACCCTCCAAACAAATCCATGGCTCAAAGCCCGCCGTCTCGCGCTTCGCGCCCGAGGCGTTTTCGCCTGGGGCGGGCTGTTTCACTGGTGTTAGGGAAGAGAGCTCAACGGATCTTGGGGCTGGAAGTAGATGGAAATAGGAAAAGATGGGAACAGATGGTGAAAGCAGCAGTTCAAGGTGAAAGCCCCTGTTTACAGAAGAAGGGAGGGAAAAAAGGCCGTCTGGAGATCTCCATAAGCAGTGAACTGCCTCTCAGTCAGGTCTTTCTTCCACTTGAACCGACCATAGGAGCCACTTGAAAGACTTGGATGGTCTACTCTCCTATGGCTTCATGGAACTCTCCATCCCCCAAATCCACACAATCGTGCCTTCGATTGGGTGCTTTGCCTGGCAGCGAGAAAGTTTGAATGCAGAAAGAAGGGAGAACCATGAATCAAGTAAGCCAACAATCTGGACAGACAAGGACAACTTGGCTCCAGCAAGGTGTGGCCACAATTTAACTGGAATCAGCTTGCAACCACCTCGCATCAGAACCCAACACTGTTCACCTGATAAATGAAACTAAAGCCTTTCTGGAACAGTGAGAGGAAGCCTAGGGATAGTATGGTGGTTGTCAAGAGGTGCGGCATTGTGGCATGGAGTACTGAATTCAGGAAAGATGGTGCATGTATGTGGCTGCGATTTGCCGATAAAATGACAGATATTAATATATATATATATATTGCACACTCAAAGGAGGAAAACTCGCGCTTCAAGCTTTTCGGTACTATCAAGAAATCCACCCAGCGTCGGATCAGATTTCTCCGATCTTCATCCTTCCCCAAAGTAACATGTTGCATTTGAATAAGACTATCATATATTTGCGGCTCAACTACCAAATGGAAACTTGCCTGGATGGGTATGGGCCCACCCCTGTGCCCTGGTTTTGACATCAAACAACCGGTAGCTTTATGGATGTTCATTCCCCCATTCGTTTAGACAATCAGTGAGAATCAGATGTTTTGACTGACCCATCCCCATGATGGTTCTGGGTCAATCCCTTGGTACCCTAGAGAACACTTCAATAGCTGGTAGGATGTTCATCCCAAAACAAGTGGTCCCATAAATCAATGGATTGGTTTAAGGGAACATATACAGAAAAAAAACATATTTAACGGGAAAATCGATGGTTTCCGGTTAAGATTTTTCCCTTAAACCAATCCATTGAATAAATATATTGACCCATCCCATCATCTGCTCCAGCCACATAAACCGCCATGAAAAAACGCTTGCGCGCCTCGAAGTCCTCCGGCCTGGCGGAGAAGACCCAGCTGGGATGCATCAGGATTTACCCACCATCTATGACTGGTTGGTGGTTGACCTACCCCCCTGAAAAATATGAAAGTCAATGGGAAGGATTATCCAATATATTATGGAAAAATAGAAAAATGTTCCAAACCACCAACCAGATGACCATGTTTAATAGGAAACATGATGTTCTCAACCAGTGCCAGTGGATGGATTTCTGTTACGATGTCCAAAGATGTCCAAAGCCCATTCTCAGACGCATCCATCTAATCAGGATGACTTGAGGGTCGTTGAACTTGGAGCCAATCTTCTTCCAGCCACTTTCCAAAGCAATCCCGATGCAGTGAAGCCCAGAAGGCTCAGAATGTTCGGCCACCGGGGTCAACTGTTGCTTCCATCCCCTCGGTGCCTGGACAATCTGAAGGTCGTTTCATGTCGGGAAGGTGCTTGTTTCACCTGCGCTCCCCGGTCGGATATGGCACCGTGGTGGGAACATCTGGCTGATAGCTGGATGAATCTCCTAACGTTTTAACGGAACAGACTCTACCCACTTGGGATACTCTGGACTATCCCAAAGTTCCAGTGTCCAAAAATTGTTTCACTCTACCATTTAAGCGACACTCAAAGAGAGTACACATAGAGTACTCCGCAACACAGAGTAAGAGGATACGCAACACTCACACCCTGGAAGGCAACAAAAACGTCTTCTCTGCATCACGGCCACCATAACATAGCCACCGATGGTACCCTCTGGTTATGTCAAAATAGCTATTGAAAATGGCCATAGAAATAGTGAGTTTTCCCATTAAAAATGGTGATTTTCCATAGTTATGTTAGTTTACCAGAGGGTATCTGTAGCGTACTATCATGGAAGTCTGATCAATTGGTCTCAATTTTCTGGTCTTTGCAAATGTCCATGCTCCCTTTCCAAGTCAAGCAAGGCCATGATGCCATGTGCTGTACATTGCTGTTTTCCTGAGTATACACACTATGGAAACATGTGTTTGCGCAATGAACGTCTATGTACAAACATATGTTATGTGTCTCATCTATGTATTCATACACATGCAACTATAGAGGAATTGAAAGACTGTACATTACATCTACGTGTCGTGTACACATATGCAGACTGTATTATATATACATATAGAGAGAGATAGAGAGTAACCCCTAAAAGATAGAAGTCTAGTTTATCACTATTTGAATAGGATTTTACTGGGTGTTACTTTTCTATAACTAAAATCGTCGAATTCATCATCTAACATCGATCTTTTCTGGGTTTGCCATGTCAACCGTGTCTGTTTTCTCATGGAATGTCTCCATCCCCGGACCTCTCCACGCTTGGACTGGACCTCCTTCCTCTCCAGAGCTGTTTCCACACCATTCACCCGGATGGTCATGGAGCATCCTGGCCAGGTGGAACCGGTGGAGCCTCCAGGAACCCCCAAAGTGGGCCCAAAAAAAAAACTCCGGCGAAAGTGAGAAAAAACGAGACCTTTCCGTTCGAAGTTTTTTTAGCCATTTGGATTTGAACATCAACCCTGTTCGAGCTGTCCTTTACTTTCAAGGTTGACAAGGACAATTTGGGATGTTGGTTGGGATTGTGAAGGACCAGGTTCCCAATGAGTGACTGTCAAGTGGTTGATTCATGACTGATAAATAAATCATGGACAATCATCATGAAATTCGGAGCCGCTGAGCAAAGAATACCTCAGCAAACCCAAATATGTATATATTTATATATAATATTAATAATATTATAGATATAGAGAGATGTAATATTTAATATACTATTTGTGAGATGTGTTCATCCGTGCATCTTCTCCTAAAAGTATCGTAATGTATAGTAGTTGCAGATGTCATCCACAGGGCAACCGGCAACCTGATGGTACACTAGATAATTACTCACTGACTTGACCCGAATCTATGATGTCTTGCAACTTCTTGGTGGACCAAGCCCCGAACACATTGCTTTGAGACTTCCAAAAATGAATGGACCAGGGAATACTTGGTGATTCCCTGAACAAGCTAGAGTTAGAATCGAAAGTCCCTTCAAATACTTGGTCCCTCCCTTACAACTCCTGTAGGGTACCCCCCAAAATCCACCGAGTGGTCATTATCTTGGTCATTATGTAACTAGTTGGAGCACGGCCTTTAGATGGCCGTGGGTTCTTTGTGGTTGACGGGGTGCCATGGATCATGTTTGACGTGCCAATAGGAATTTGTGTGATGTGACTTTTAAGGTCGTTAACCCCTTATTCTGGTGCAGTTTGTGGGGTGGGGTGGTGGGGTGGGGTGGGATGTTAACGTTCATGTTCATGTTACGCTGAAATTGTTCCATGGTTGAAGTAGTTTTTGGGAAGTGAAAAAACAGGTGTGCAAGGCTGCATGCGCAGTTACATTGGAAAGTGCACGCCAACCCCCTTAAAACCACCAGGCGCCTCTCAGCGCCTTTCCCAACTAGTTTCCCCATTGAAATAGCCATTTTGGGGGACTTGGTGATGTTTCCCCATTCCACGCCATTCCGCCTGTGGGGACCAGTCCTTCCAACTTCAGCTGCACCTCTCCTTGGGGCTGGCAGGGTTGGTGCCATTTTAAGCCCAGCAGTGGTCCGTGGTTTCAACATGTTTCAACGGGGTATCCATGGGGTATCCAGAATCACGAGACTGTGGTAACCAGTGCGATCTCCAAGCAACAAAATGATGTTTGGGTCTGAAAATGGGGGAAAAAAAACGGTTCTGACTATTGTTCAATGGGGAAAAGGATGATGATCGGAATTTAGGGCACCTATTCTCAAACAAACAGAAATGGGTATAGAGAGTTCGTACAGTCATATGAGCCATGGTCAATACTCACTATATGGTTGATGGTCATCCCATCCATAATAAGGATCCTTATAATGGTTATTATAAATCCCTATGAACCATTGGATGACTAGCCCCTATTGATGGTTATTAACCATGAGTATTGACCATAGCTCATATCCAAACATGTGTGGTGTTTTTGGGTCTCACATTTTGGCCCATACCATCCCATACCCAACTTGTAGCTGGAGTTTTTTTCTTCCAAAACTACAGATGTAAACTGACCTTGTGGAAAAATGTCCATCATCCGATTTGGTGATCTTCAGGAATATGATTCGTTGAAATACCATGGCAACATGTGATGGTTTCCTTTTTTTGTGGGGGTCAATAAAAGGGAGGAAAAAACACAACTGTCACCCACCATGCCACCAAAAATTTCACTGAACTGCTAGTCTCTGCAAGAGCTGCTGTCAACCAAAATTTGAATTATATATTTGGGTGTGGACAGTGGACAGGAGTCTAGATGAACGGTCTGCCAACCCACCAGCCTGCTTTGCGATTCACCATCTATTCTTGGTAGATTGAATCTGATGTTGACATATTTTGTTTCTAATCCTGATTGTTGTTTCCCCAAATCTCTGATTCTTGTTGGTTAAACTGTTAACCCATCCCAACTTCAGTTGGGTAGATCCGTGAAACCCCCTTTGATCCGCTGCTGAAACACCCATAGCTATTGCTGCTATCTGACGCCCATGCCGCAGCCAAGAAGCGGAGCTTGGACGAGATGGAGCGTTCCACCGGCACGCCTGAGCATGGCCCCGGACTTGGTTCCCAGGAAGAGTGATGAGAACTTCCCTACTATGGATGGCAAAAAGATAATAAAATCCATGGTTTTCTGTGGATTTTCCGATGAATCGAGTGATCTTTGGGCTCTGAGATTTAGCAATATAGGTCAAACAGGAAAGGTTTCCCAATGGACCCTCAAACGGCTGACCATCTTCAGTCTTAGGTCTTAGGCAACCTAATTTTGAAGGGAAAAAGTCTGAGCCATGACCATGTGGGTGTTGTGGCTCCAACTTGAACTACCAAAATGGGGAGGTTCAACTAAACAAATGGGAATAGAAGCAGCAAAACTAAAATTCAGCCAATAATTCAATGGGTCTGGATCAGACTGGCCTGAGGACCGTGGTCGTGTTCTTGGCTAACCATGTTTGGAGCAGGTCAGGCACACAAGCAAATCAAGATCCCCGCCTTCCTCAAGGAGCTGAGGTGGAAAGTGCACGACCCAATTTGCCTGGGAATTGAGTTGACCCATTTTTCCTGTCAAAGCCTCCTTGGTCCAAACCCCAGACCCTGCATCACGCGCCTTTAGCGCAGGGGGAGCCTCCGCTTTGGGTGCCTGGCAAGAAGCCCGTCCAGGTCTACTTCCAAGAATGGTATTTAAATGTACTTTAAAAAAAAAACAAAGCATGGGTGTTCGGTGTTCCAAACAAGTAGAAGCCAAGGTGTAATTCAACTAAGAACCTCTAAAACATCTTAAAATCATAAGAAAAGACCAGTTCCAGTGCTATGGGTGGTGTAAGGTCGCCAGTGCTTCACAAGGATCAAGGCGCTTCCCGTGCCTTGATGTGGCGGTCGTTTCGCTGTTTCGCGGCATGCTTCAACTCTGAGCGCATGCTGACGAGCCAATATCGTATCTGGCCTGGAAACGCAACGCATCTGCCCTTTGAAGTCAGACTCTCGTTTGGATGTTTCCTAAAATGGAGGTACCCCCAAGTGGATGGAAAATAATGGAAAATCCATCTATAAATGGATGATATCTGGGGGTACCCCCATTTCAGGAAACCTCCATTTGGATGTTTCCGTACCAATGTTGGGTGATTTGGGGTCGTAGGAAACCACCCATTTTTTGGGACGATCTTACTACTGAGTACTACTGGACACATTCCAGAGATATGCAGAAATGGTTTGCAGCAAATTCCAAGTTATGAGAAATGTCTCCGCAAGATCCTTAGCTCGGCACTTTGTTTCAGGACAGACCGCAGGCTCTGCAGTGGATTCGTTAACCTGAAAGCCAACAGCTCATGATGGCCATGGCAAACCCCAGAAAATTCAGTGTGTCAATGGCGCATCCCCAGGATCATCATCATGTTTCTATCTTTTGAACCATTTCTGTAGGTGGTATCTCCCAATATTTCCCATTTTCAGTCAACTCATTTCAATTCATTTCTGTCATCCGAAAAATCAACAGGAACATCCATTGAAATCCAGCGAACGGGATATCATCTATAAACGGCGGGTTGTCCACAGGATATGGGGATTGGTCAAGAAACAAGTGCCACAACCAGGTTTGACCCATCGCCAAAAGACTACCGGGTATGGGTCACTGGTGCTTCGTTGGTGCTAAACGTTGGGAATGGGGGAATCCAATCCATACTAACAATCATCCAATTCTGAAGTTCCCTACTAGCAGTAAGTTGGGAGACCACATATCTAGGGCCATGGCTGCAAGGACTTCCACACATCGTCCCTCTGCGCCTTCCACTTTTCAATGTCCTTGAGGCACGATCGCCACCCGATGACCGGTGTCAACGCCATGACGATCGAGTCCAAGAGGTCATCTCTAAGTCCATACATATTCGATGCATGTGCATATAGTGTGTGTGTGTGTGTCACCTCCTGTGCTCTAAGGACTTTGCAAACGCCAATTTCCTTCGTTTCCGTTATTCCGGTTGGCGTTTCCAACTACCATCCAGCATGCTATTAACAGACAGTAGAATTGACGACGGCAATCAGAAAAGAAGACGGCGAAGGTATCAAAGAGAATGATGTTCTCAGAGAAACATGTTTTGCCCATGACGGTTTGCATTTCAGCGCCGCGCATTTCCAAGAAATTGGATCAGTTTTCAATAATATCTCCGCATTCAGCATGTATACATGTAATCTAGATCATGAGGTGGTGAAGTAAGGAAGAGGATGAGCGCGAAGAAGCGTACGATTTTGCGCGTTGGGTTTCCCGCGGAGAAGTCCGAAAGATGACGACTTCAGAGATACTTCCGGTGTTCCAACGCAGCGGTTTAGTAAGTATGCTCTCAATTTTCGAGCATGCAGCGGGTGCCAGGGATCATTGCAAGTCTGGCACTAACAAAGACGCTTGCTTTGATCTGTGACATCAGAAAGGGACGCCTTTCTGACGTACCTGCTCATTTGAAACTGTTAATCAAGCTGTTGCAGCCAGGCTGTTTAGGTAAATCAGGTCAGCAGCACTTTTTCGTGTCCCTGACATCGAAAGCGACTTAGGAATACAGGTCAGCACATGCAGTGTGTACTTCCGGGTGTTGGACCTTACTTGGTCTCATCGCAATCTTTTTCATGAAGTGCAGTAACGTTTTTTCAAGGAAGTAAGTATCAAGCAGAAGAACAAGCAAACAAAGGAACCGCTGAAGCCTGTCATTCTTACAGCTCAATTTGCGACCCTCATCCTTCATCTGAAGGCGACTGGGATACCAGTGTGTGACTTTCAACATATATTCTGTTATATTACCTTACACTACATCATATCATATTGTATCATATCATATCATTTCATATCATATGAAAACCGTCTTATATCATGTATTTTAGTTTACATCTATTTAGATCTATTTATTATGTATGTATATATCTATATGGCAGTGTGTCAAAACCGTGTACCCCTGTAGTTCACATCAAAATAGCTGGGATTTATGGATGTTCATCCCACTAAAAATGGTATTTTCATAGGTATTGATCCATTCCCATATAACATATACCATCTGGTTATTTAACATAGCCATGGAAAATCCCTTATAAATGGAGGTTTTAATGGGTAAATCAACTATAAATGGCAATTTTCCATGGCTATGTTAAATAACTAGAGGGTAACATATACATACACCATAGTATCAGTATCTATGTCCACATATCATACAGCTGCGAAGCGCCGCCAAGGGACTTGCCCCGTCCAGCTTTCCCAGAAGTTGGCTGGTCTCAGCTGCTCCTGCCACCGACATTTCTATATCCACACAACATGGTCTGTATATGTCTTTATATAGCTCATCTATCATCATATCATGGAAATTCATGGAATCATGTATCTGTATCTAGATACTTCTATTTGTATATCTATATGTGATTTTTATACGGTATAATATATAATTATAAGTTTTTGTACCATCTGGTTTTGGAAGGTTCTGGTTCTTTTTTATATGCCCAGCAAGGGGTCGACTTCAATGGTGGTTGCAGCCGTTCCGGTGGCTCCTGGTAGCCGCCTTTGCCCTTTCCATCCACAAGGGGTGGCAGAAAATCCTTGCCATCTTTGCCCTTGCCTTTCTTCCCTTTGTCTTTGCCTGCGGTAAAAACTGGAGAGCTTGGAAGGACTGGTCGAGTCAGACCTGACTGGTCTGGTGCGAAAAATCCCTAAAAATCCCCAATTGACTGGCCACCCATATCACGGCCACGGTCAGGCAATACAGCAGATTCGGACCATGTGGGTCCTGCTGTTACATATCGTGAAGAACGAGATGCACTAGTTTTGGATGCACACATGAGTGGATGTCCTCCCACTTGTTTCCAGTGCAATGTTTGGCAATTCTGTTGGATTTCAATGCTGGATTCTTGTATCAACTGCCATACCTCCTGCTACCTCGAATTGCTCTTCAGCCATCTTCCATGGCAACAGAAGTAGATCTTTTCCCAAAGAGAATCCGAGGCCTTTTTCTCGGCCATCTTTTCCTTTCTCTTTGCCCTTGCCTTTCCTCTTTCCTTTCCAGTCGTTGAAGCCCCAGTCGTTGAAGCCCCAGCCGCAAAAGGCGCCAGAATCTTCACCTCCTGGGTTCATGGATTGAACATCCAACATGAGCCATTTAAGCAAGTTCTGACCATGGCACCTATGTTACTCCTGAAATGAGATAAATGAGGACCGTCAGAGCTCTTGGGAAAATCACATCATCTGACAAAGAATGGCACTCCAAAAATTGCAAAAGAAGCAAGTCTTCGGTGCAAGCCCACCCATCCTTCGGTGTAGGCCCGGCCACCCTGGCTAAGACCTTAAAATGTCGTGGCACCATCTTGATTAAATGGGTTATGTTTTCCAATGACCCAAACAAATGAGGCACCTTTCCTCTTAACACATCTTGCTTTGCTGGATGGTGTATGATGAGAATTCATGAGAATTCATGATATGCGATGAAAAATATAATTACAAGAAATTACAAGAATATTGCGCCTCCTCCCACCTCACATTGTCTCTCACCCGTGGTGGGCCATTTGGCCCCTTGCCCTCCCCGTCCTGTAAAGGCACCTGGGTGGAAAGGCGGTGGCCCGCAGGGTGGCCCGCAGGGTGGCCCGCAGGGTCCACAGCAGCCACAGCCGCCTGAGCAACTGCTGCTGCAACTCCCATGGCCCCAAAGATCCATGGGGCCACCGAAAGGATCACCAGGAAAGGGGCCACCAGTCCTCAGCCGGATAGCTGGGCTGGAATGCGGGAAAAGCATGAAAAGCAAGGATGTTGATGATTGTGCGTGGCTGTTGAGGCTAGTGTTTGATTCAGAGACTGGGAAAAAAAGATACACGGAAAGATGCAGAATAGAAACCCTTGAGGTGTCAACTATGTCTATGTCTCACCTTCAAAGCTCGGTCACAACTCGAGATAAAGCTGCAGAGCATTGGGAAAACAATAGCTTAACTAATGAATCAACGTGCGAAGTGCCGAGTATCATAAAATCTGCTTGTTCGTTGCAGCCCATAGGTCGATAGGGTCCGGGGCCACCTTGGCTGCCTTGGCTGCCTTGGCTGCCTTGGCCAAAACATCCCATCTGTCCGGGTCCATGTGGCCCTGGCAGCCCACAGCCTTGGCCTGGCCCTTGACAGCCTTGATAGCCGGGACTTAGAGGTGGTCCTCCACAACAGCCAGGACCATAGCCGGGACCACACCCGCAGCCACCACAGCCACCACAGCCACCACAGCCGCCATAGCCGCCACACATCCCCATAGGCACGCCCGGCATCCCTTTCCCACCATTGCATGGGCCGTTGCCTGGGCCATTGCATGGGCCGTTGCATGGGCCGTTGCATGGGCCGTTGCATGGGCCGTTGCATGGGCCGTTGCATGGGCCGTTGCACGGGCCGTTGCATGGGCCGTTGCACGGGCCGTTGCATGGGCCGTTGCATGGGCCGTTGCATCCACCATGAGGGCCAAAGTTGGGGCCACAGCCCGGTCCGCAGCTGGGGCCACAGTTGGGGCCGTAGCCGCAGTTGAAGGGAGGCCCTCTTGGTCCACACCCACAAGGTCCACCACAACCACAAGGACCAGGCCCACAAGGTCCACAACCACATGGAGGTCCACCACACTGCGGAGTATGGGTTCCACAGCCACCATGAGGACCATGGGGTCCAGGAGAATGTGGAGGTGGTCCTGGTGTGCTTGGTCGTTGAGGGCCACACTCCCAACTATCGCAGGGTGACCGACATGGACTTCCTCGGGTAAAGATGTCGTCGATCAGGTGAAAGCTATTTCGACCTCCAAGCTGGCAAGAGCAGGAGCAATTGCAATGTTTGGCCCATGGGGCTTAGGCTCTCAATATGAGATGCGTTCGGTATATAAAATCCCCTGCAACGAGCAGCAGGTCCTTGAAATAGGGGATCAAAAAAACATGAATCCAGTTTCATGTTCAATTCTATTTCGGAGACTCTCAGAAATGCCAAGGGCTTCCAGTAGCTTCCCACTTCCCGCAGGTACCTTTGCCATTGAAGGGTTCCTGTCAGCCAAAGCAGAGAAGTGTCCAACAGAGAACCAACCACCAAAAAAAAAGATCAACAGAATTTCAAACCATGATATGGCCAGCAAAGAGTATGATGTGATCAAAGCTCAAAATAATACTCACACCCATTGGGGTCCCCACACCAAGGGTTACCAATGGGTATTTGCTAATATGCCACGGCCAAGTTCAAAGAAGCCATTGCGGCAACTCGGCATTTTTTGACTCCAGCTGCACCCGGCCATTCCAGGCCTGGTGATCGGGCATTCCAAAGTTTCCAAAGCCGCCTGCAACAGCAACAGAGTCCTCGAGTCCTCTTCTCTGAGGCTGCGAGGGCTTTGGATTGATGATTGATGGTTGATGATGATTGATGGTTGATGATGACTGATGATGGTTGATGATGATTGATGATGATTGATGATTGATGGTTGATGATGGTTGATGATGATTGATGATTGCTGTGGAAGTTTCACAAAATGAACCCCAAAACTTGGTCGAATGTGGTGAAATGGCTGGCGCAAAACCCTTGGCACCTGGTGCCTCGTGAGGGCTAAAGGCCTCAGCCGTTTCTTCAAAACGTCTTGGAATTTTGGAAGCGCTTTTGGTCATAGGTTACCTAAGGTTTGAGTCAAATCTTGGCGGGGCATGGCATGGCTACTATGAAGCTCTCATCGCTAGACCATTCGACCCATCCTGTTGAGGAGCCTTCGAGGTGCAACCACTCGTCAAGCTAACCGTTCGGGACCCCAACAGAACCTGAAGTCTGACCACATGTCACCGCTGGGGCCTTTCCAACTTCCGAGCATTTTTGCCATGACCCTTGTGGCCCACAAGATCTCCGCCAGTTTCCGGCGGCCGTCAGGCAAGCAGAGTCGAACTTTGGACGACCCTTGGAGTGTAACAGGGATTCCAGGTGGCAAATGCATGAGCCACTGCTCATTTGGATTATGGGCACAAAAATCATGGAAAATCCATGATTCTTGTTCCGTCAGGGCTGAATATGTTGAATCTGCTATGATCTGCAGCCTCAATAGGGCTTTCAGTGTTGTTCGAGTGATGCCATCTTTTCCTGGGACTCTTGAACCATTCGCTGCCCTCAGCCCCAGTTTTTTCAAGGTGGTTCCTGAAGCCAACAATTCGACGGGAATCTGAAGCCCCATGGCGAATCCCAGTTTGAAACGGTCCAGCAGAGCTCCACCCAACATGTTTTGGCAGAGTGGGAACGTCCAAGGACCCATCCTGAAAATCAGCCCTCAAAAATGAACCAATCGCATTCTAAGGCAGCATTTCTGGGGGTGTTGATTCTTAAGGTAAAGGATTAGATGATTAGACTGTCTCAAAACCACTTGTTTAACAGCCGTTTTCTGGACATTCTGATCTTGGTGGTTGAGTGTCTCAGACATTAGGACTCTTCCACCATCTCTCGGTCTTCCTGCACTTCAGAGCTCGTGTCATCAGTTTCGCAGTGGGGCGGGCATTCCATCTTCTGACCATGTCGAATAACAAAAACAGATACAGTATCCAATCCACATTTGCAGCAGCGAACACATGTGTGGCTGTGTATCAACGAAATTGAGACGTCCTCGAACATAGGGCAGGTCTATGAATGCAGCATCTCTTTATCAGGACCTGGTCAGGACCACCGCTTCAACGGCTGTAGGCTTTGTGCATTCAGAGGTTGCAAGAGGCGATACCCACAGCACCCTAAGAAACAAACTGGCTGGGGATTGCTGGGGATTGCTGGCCCTTCTGACAAATATCAAATTAATCCATTTGGATCATCATCCGAGTAGGTAGAGAAAAATACACATGGTAAAACTCCAAGTGTTGGGACAAGCCAAACCTAAAGCCAAAAGCCTAAGGCCTAAATATGTGCAATGAATGCTGGTTCCAAATGCAGGTGTGGGTCAGCTTGGGTACATCTCCATTGCTGGATAAACCTCCATCTTTGCTTATCACTTTCTCGAGGAGACCACGGGGGTTTTCCACGGTTTTCTACGGATCTAAATATGAAAATGTTAAATGCAACTAGATGCAAATAGGCTACCCTGAGAGTTCATATCATCAATTTCCTCATTCAAATGCCCTTTTTTTGGGTCCCATTTTAAGGCATACATAGGCATACCCATATTAGTCCCGGAAGGATTCCACCAGTGCCTTCAGGAACTTTTTGTCTCGAAGCCATCAGGACCTCAAGTGGGTGTTCTAGTTCTGGATGCGTCCTACCGTATGCTAATCCCCGTAATATGAACAACAACTCCTAAATTCTCCCAAAGTGCAAATCCTACTACCCTCTGGTGAACTAACATAGCAATGGAAAGATCCACCATTTTTAATGGGAAAATCCACTATTTCTATGGCCATTTTCCATTGCTATGTTAGTTCACCAGAGGGTAAACCATGGTTTCGGGGAGATGTTCAATATTAGGGAGAAGGGATGATCGGATGATCATTGATTTTCACGGAATCCACCGAGAAAACTGTCTGGTGAGTGTCCATTTTAAAGCACTATTGATGGGGAAAATGATGCGCGACTTGGGTCAGGCGCTTATCCACCTGTCTCCAAAATTTGAGAACGCCTCACCAGCAGTGGAACTTCTGTGAAAATTGTCCATCCGTCTAGAAATTATGTAGGATTCAGGTATCCTAGATTTAGATGGTGCTGAATTTTGAGGCCGTCTGAAAATGGCTGGCTTCCAAAAAAGGCACCACCAGCCGCGCATAAAGCTCAGCAAAGCCATCATCTGATATCAAGTGAAGCAAAAGACGTGCCTATCATATCGTTTGATGGGCCTTTCAAGAACGAAACCAACTTCAATTCCATCAACAGTTCCACCAATTCCACCCTCATGTCGCCAAAAAAACCCATCCATCCTGAAACTTGGGGGCCCCCTGCATTGAGTATCAGATTTGGTGGTGGCAAATGGCATGGCCACCTCAGTTGCCAAAGGTCGGGTGGCTTTTTCGAAGCCTAAGCTGCGATCCTGATCTGTGGAAAAACCCCTGGCGGTTTTTTGACATCAAACACTCTGAACATCCTTGAAGATACAGTGAACACATAGAAGCCTCAACTGGGTCTGGCGGCACAGGCCATCTTGGTGGCGCTTGACTCATGATCCATCACGGTTTGCCCAAAAATGAATCGAACTGGTTCAACACGATTTCCTCTCAGTCTCAAACTTGATCAGTAGTTCTACTATAAGCCACAACCCCAGTAAGCTCTGGGGTTATTGGTGACATGTTGCCGGGAAGACCCCTGTAAGCAGATTAAGGACAAATTTCCTCCCAAAAAAATGGATCTGCTTAACTTTTTAGAAACAAAGAGACCATAGATTGGTGTCAATTCCTCATTGTAAGACCATCTCACCGCCATCCAACGGCTAACCCAAGCTACCTAGCTTTTTGAACCAATTTATCTGAGCAAGATTCAAAAACCCATTCCGAGTCATTCCGAGTCATTCCGAGTCATTCTACATCATGATAATCCCCAAAAAAAGAATTGGGAGTATACCGTACAGTATACCCTTTTTCCCGAATGCGTAGCAAGGGTTCCCGTTTCACTCTGGGGGTCTGGGGGCTGAGGGTGTGTTCGCTCGACGTTGCGTTTGTGGTCGCAACCGTTCGCAACCGTCCGCAACCGTTCGCAACCGTTCGCAACCGTTCGCAACCGTTCGCAACCGTCCGCGCGATCCCCGTATGGCCGTGCCTATGGGAAGTTCTGCAGGAGGGGTCCTTTTTGGAGGTTTCAGACGTGTCGTTGCTTCGTTTCGCGTGGCAGGCGTGGCACTTTGTGACATTCAGACGTGTTTTGCAACGTGTTGAAAATCGTTTTGCGTGGCAGGCGCAATACTTTTGTGACGTTTTTAGAAGATGTGTTGTAGTTTTCGTGGCAGGCGCAGCACTTTGGACGTGTCCATCGTCATTTTTCGTGGCAGGCGCAGCACTTTAGACGTGTCCTGTTGCGTGTTTTTTGTAAATCGCATTGGCAGGGCTGCGTCAAGTGGTGACAAGGTGCAAATTCCGTGGCAGGCGTGGCATTTTGTGCGATGTGCTGAAAATTGACGGAAGCCTCGCACGAAACATCGATTTTGATGTTGCCAATTTTCGGGTTCTAAGGAAAACTCGTAGGAAAACGTCGATTTTGAAGCTGCAAAGTGTGAAAATTTGAGGAAGTCTCGCACGAAATGCTTGTTTTGGTGCTCCCACCTGTCTCTTCTCGCGTGTCTGGTTTTCCCGTGGCCTCGCCGTGTCTATGGGGGAAGCTGCAAAACTTGTCCTTTTGTCATGTTGCCAACTGTGAAAATTGCCGGAAGTCTCGCACAAAATGCTGGTTTTTCTGCATCCACGTGTCTTGTCTCGAGTCGCTGGTTTTCCTGTGGCATCGCCGTGTCTATGGGGGAAGCTGGAAAACCTATCCTTTTCGAATGTTTCCAAGCAGGTTGTCATGTCGTTTTGCGTGGCAGGCGTGGCACTTTGTGACATTCCAAACTTGTTTGATAATGTGTTGGAATGTGAAAATTGGAGGAAGTCTTGTACGAAATGCTGGTTTTTCTGCATCCACATGTCTCGTCTCGAGTCGCTGGTTTTCCTGTGGCGTCGCCGTGTCTATGGGGGAAGCTGGAAAACCTGTCCTTTTCGAATGTGTCAAGCAGGTTGTCATGTCGTTTTGCGTGGCAGGCGTGGCACTTTGTGACATTCCAAGCTGTTTGATAAATGCTTGTTTTTCTGCATCCATGCGTCTCGTCTCGAGTCTCTGGTTTTTCCTGTGGCGTCGTCGTGTCTATGGGGGAAGCCGCAAAATCTCTCCTTTTCGAAAGTTTCCAAGCAGGTTGTCATGTCGTTTTGCGTGGCAGGCGTGGCACTTTGTGACATTCCAAGCTGTTTGATAACGTGTGGAAAATATCAAAATGGGAGGAAGTCTCGCACAAAATGCTTGTTTTTCTGCATCCATGCGTCTCGTCTCGAGTCTCTGGTTTTTCCTGTGGCGTCGTCGTGTCTATGGGGGAAGCCGCAAAATCTCTCCTTTTCGAAAGTTTCCAAGCAGGTTGTCATGTCGTTTTGCGTGGCAGGCGTGGCACTTTGTGACATTCCAAACTTGTTTGATAATGTGTTGGAATGTGAAAATTGGAGGAAGTCTTGTACGAAATGCTGGTTTTTCTGCATCCACATGTCTCGTCTCGAGTCGCTGGTTTTCCTGTGGCGTCGCCGTGTCTATGGGGGAAGCTGGAAAACCTGTCCTTTTCGAATGTGTCAAGCAGGTTGTCATGTCGTTTTGCGTGGCAGGCGTGGCACTTTGTGACATTCCAAGCTGTTTGATAACGTGTGAAAACATCAAAATTGGAGGAAGTCTCGCACGAAATGCTTGTTTTTCTGCATCCATGCGTCTCGTCTCGAGTCTCTGGTTTTTCCCGTGGCGTCGTCGTGTCTATGGGGGAAGCGGCAAAATCTCTCCTTTTGGAAAGTTTCCAAGCAGGTTGTCATGTCGTTTTGCGTGGCAGGCGTGGCACTTTGTGACATTCCAAGCTGTTTGATAACGTGTGGAAAATATCAAAATGGGAGGAAGTCTCGCACAAAATGCTTGTTTTTCTGCATCCATGCGTCTCGTCTCGAGTCTCTGGTTTTTCCTGTGGCGTCGTCGTGTCTATGGGGGAAGCCGCAAAATCTCTCCTTTTCGAAAGTTTCCAAGCAGGTTGTCATGTCGTTTTGCGTGGCAGGCGTGGCACTTTCCTCACTCCACACTCGACACTTTACACTCCTCACTTTACACTCCACACTCCACACTCTACACACCACACTCTACACTTTCCACTCCAGACTCCACACTCTACACTTTACGCTCCACACTCCACACTTTACACTCCTCACTCCACACTCCACACTTTACACTCCACACCACACACTTTACACTCCTCACTCCACACTTTACACTGCACACTTCACACTCCACACTTTCCACTCAACACTCCACACTCCACACTTTACACTCCACACTTTACACTCCTCACTCCACGCTTTACACTCCACACTTTACACTCCACACTCTACACTTTACACTCCACACTTTACCCTCCACACTCCACACTCTACACTTTACCCTCCACACTCCACACTCTACACTTTACACTCTACACTATACACTCCACACTTTACACTTTACACTCCACACTCCACACTCTACACTTTACATTCCACACTCCTCACTCCACACTTTACACTCCTCACTTTACACTCCACACTCCACACTCCACACTTTACACTCCACACTCCTTACTTCACACTCCACACTCCACACTCTACACTCCACACTCCTTACTTCACACTCCACACTCCACACTCTACACTCCACACTCCTTACTTCACACTCCACACTCCACACTCTACACTTTCCACTCCACACTGCAGACTGGTAACAAGGGAAACATGTACAAGACTGTTCAAATAAACTATTGCAGAAAGGTATTGTGCGTCACTGCATAACCATGTGTTTTGACATCTGTACCATTAACATACGTGTGAGCATTCGGGTTCGTGGGCTGCATCTTGTTTTATGTGGGCAACCCAATGCCAAACAACTACCAGTACCACCCATAAACATGGTGGTTTTAGGGACCCGACCAAGCCCTGCCGCTCAGCACCGCGTCTTCGACGCTCACCGTCCTGCGTTTTTGAACATGTTAATGGGAGATAGTCTCACCGACAAAGATTCAAGCTATTCATTGTCTATGTGTATGTATATATATATAGTATACACACAGTTATTTATATATAGAGAGAGAGAGATATCAGTGATACAGAATAATATAGTTGTGTATGTATATGTATTTATATATATATGCTTATACATATATGGTTATATATATACATGGTTATATACATTGTGTATGAAGGGAGAACCATCAAGGCTGTATGTATATGTATAGATGTATGTGTCTATGTACATTGACGTTCCTGGAACACTGTTACCACCTTCAGTTCGAAGGACACGTGGTTCCAGATTCCAGATAAATGTATCAGCAAACATTGGAAATATCCAAAATGGATATGGAGATACAAGTGGTTCAGCCAACAACATATGGGTGTACAACCAACCCAGAAACAGTGCTATCACAACCAACATACACACAACAAAAAACGACACGCACTATCGGATGATACGTGCTGGTCTATCAACATTTGGGAGAGTGTCTGATACACGCAGTATACGAAACCAATGAGTGGCTGGACACCAAAGTGGTGTCCAAGATGTCTTGAAATTGCTGGCTCCGGTCATTGCCTTCCCCGGATGCTCTGATTTGGATTTCCCCAGAAAAGTCCTTTCTACGATATGCAACCAGTAGGGATCACACAATGAATCAATAACGAAGTGTATCTGGGTCTAAAAATGGGGGATACTGGATACCCATAAATGGCCACTTGAATACGGAATGTGATGATAATGAATGGAGTTTGGGGTACCCTATTTTCAGACAAACCCATGTGAATTTATGCCTGTCGTAGTGGAATCATACTGGTATGTCCCCAAAATAATAACTTCCAATCAGGGGTTGGTAACTGTCCCATTTTGGGTATATTGGACATCACCTTATAGTGGCCATTATAGACCATATACCTAATGGTTGGGTGATGTTCAATGGGGACATTTAATGACCCATGTCCAATTTCCCAAGTAATCATTCCCCACCATTCCCATGTCCATGTGCTCCTCACTCATCCACTCAAATTCCCAGCCGTGTCGCATACACAGAGCCCTGGCAGCAAAAAAAAACTGCCACACCCCAGCTGCAGTTCCACTACCCTATGGTAATCTAATAGCTTAAATCATCTACCAAACTGTTACATAACTATGGAAAATAACCATTAATGGGTAAATCCACTATAAATGGCCATTTTCAATAGCTTTTTGTATGTTTACCAGAGGGTAAATCATCTACCAATTGAGCGGCGTTTGTCAGATTTCAGAGGCCCATGCCTGTGATCAAAAAATGCCGCGGTTCCCGGTGCCTCAATCGTTCCTCGTCCCACCCTTCTCGGCTCACCAAGGGATTCGCATCGGCAACACCTACAACGAGGGACCGGTGTTGCAGAAGCTGCTAAAAGCTTCGGTCAAAGTGGATTGGTGTTGACTTGAATGACAGAAATGTGGGTTAAAGATTTTTTTTTTTTAATGATTAAACATGTAGGAACCTAAAACTGAGATGATTCAACGACCTAGAAATACGAAGTCTATGAAATACATGAAGCCATGAAATAAGAGTGAACATGTGTATAGCAATATCATCTGATGATCATCTACAAACAATGCAGAACCCTTCTGTTGGTTGCATGCTTATAGTCGCAATTGGACTCCTTTTGGGACCCTGCCTTCTGAACGAAGAAAAATACCCTGGTTTTAAAGCTTGGTATGGGTTTGCCTGCAGGGGTGCCCGCAAATTGGATGGTTTATCAGACTGGTCCCCAAAAATTGCATTTCGTGGTACTCCCAACTCCTGGACAAAGTCCTATAGGAACCAGAAAAATCGGGGTATATTGGGGTGCTTCTCGAGATCACCCGTGGCTGGGAGGTGGTCCATCATTGCCAGAGTCAGGCTAGAAGGGAACAAATATGACCAAAGGGGCACAATACGACATCAGTGCAAGACTACGCTCCAATCAACATCCATGTGTTTTCTCAAAAAACACCTAACAGGTCTCCAAGAATCGATTCCAAAAAAGATCAAAAGCACTCAAAAACTCGGAGAAATACCACAATGTGAGGCCCCCGTTTACGATAGCTAAGTTGGGGTTCACATAACTCCAATTTCACTATGCTTTATGGTACGCAAATAACTATAGTATACTATAGTTACTGGGGCTTATATGGGTATGGATCAATACCTATTAATACCATTTTTAGTGGGATGAACATCCATAAATCCCAGCTATTTTGATGTGAACTACAGGGGTACCAGGCTTTTGACACACTGCCATATATAAACCAACTAATTAACATCACAACGGTTACGGGGCCACCAACCGCACATCTCCACATCTCACATGACCTGAGCCCAGCGTGAGCCCGCCGAGCCCAGCGCGCCTTCCGCATGGTTCAAGATCTCGGAGGCCCCTGCCATGACTTCGTCCCAAGGCTCCACCTTCGCCAAGACGCTCCTCGGGGATCCAATGACAAGGAAAAATAAGAAGAAATGGCCACTGCTTAGATCATTTAGATATGTGAAAAATGGGGAAAACCATGATAAACCCTGAGAAACCCGGTTGAAAATGATGATAAACCCTGAGAAACCCGGTTGAAAATGATGATAAACCCGGTTGAAACCCGGTTGAAAATGATGATAAACCCTGAGAAACCCGGTTGAAAACCATGATAAACCCGGTTGAAACCCGGTTGAAAACCATGATAAACCCTGAGAAACCCGGTTGAAAATGATGATAAACCCTGAGAAACCCGGTTGAAAATGATGATAAACCCTGAGAAACTCGGTTGAAAATGATGAAAAAGAACATTGGATTGTGGCGAAAAATTCTGGGAGCATGATGATACGAGTACAACACTATGAACGATAAATAATAAACCATTGTTTTTTGGTGGAAAACATGGGACCATGATAAAACCCGATACATCAATTTAATGTGTTGAGGAGAATCCCCACCCAGGATCTAATCTAACCTTAGAGACAGTGCCCTGCAAAGGATTTGTATGTTGGTATGTAATATATATATATAATTATTGGATTCCCCCATGAAGAAAAATAAGAATATTGAACTAGCCATCTGAATTTGACCGCTTTTTTGATGCAAAACCAATGGGGAAAATGATGATAAACCATCACAGCCCATGAAAATACCAGGGTTATCCCCAATCCCACCTAGTCACCATCAAGATCAAGAGATGTTCGTTCAATATTCCAATGTCGGAAAAATTTCGCAACCTATTGATCAATGCTGCTGACTGTTGGTAGCGGGCTAAAACACAAGGAATTACCTCGTTGGGTCCACAACATTTTGGGATGGATTGAAGCTTTTGTTCCAGGTTGTCCAAGCCGTTTCCAACCATAGATAGAGTCTTCACAATGTTCATGACGAAGCAATCTTTGGCTGGCAAAGTTTTCGTTCAATCAGCGAGCACTCAGCCAATCCTTGCCAGCAAGAAATTAATCTCTCGCTGCACTCTACAGCTCCATCTGGTAGTGTCTCTGGCTGGCGCAGTTCTGAGTTTTCTCCTTTTATGACTCTGCGCAGGAGTGCAAACTCTTGGACAGAATCATAAAGGGTAGAGATCTTATAGACCCGACGTTCTGCAAAAATCTCCACTGGAAGCCCTTCCGCATCCTTGCTTGGATGTCCCGACAGTTTGCCACAGGTAATGTTCACCAAACTTGTGAAACATTGGACACCATAGACGGATAGCCCTGGTTGAGCACAGGTTAAACAGTTAAACCTTGGATTGCTACGGGATGAGGATCTTATCCGCCCTCTACCAACCACAACATAGGGATCATAGGGCGGGAGTGACAGATGCCTCTTATGGGGGATGGATCTCAAAGTGGCTTGGCCGCAGCCTGATTTCACCGTTGTCTCACCATCATGAAGGCTGGAATGTCTTCGGAAACGCATTGGAAAAATCACTGGGAAACGGCCATTGTACAGTGGAACATCAACCGCAAGTCCAAAATCCGATACCTAGTGAAAATAAAAGGCCTAAATTAAATGGAATGAAATGAACGTTTTTTGACCCAGACACGTCTTGTTGCCATCCTCATCTTCCTGAGGCAAGTGGAAGGAACCCATGGAAGCCAAGCGACACAGACTGCTTCAATAACTCTAATGGGGAATCGTCATCCCAGACAAAAACAAGTTAAAATATGATGTCTTTAATGCATATATATATATGTACATACATACATGCATATATGCATTTATATATATATATATGTGGTAATATATATATATATAAGTATACATGTGTATATATATATATACAAGAATAATCATATATATATATATGGGGTTGCGTCAAAATTCGGGTATGGATCGGCCCGCGGTGATCCAGACGTATGGAACGGTCTGGATCACCTGCGTTTTGGTATGGATCGGGGGTATGGATCGGCCTGTGGGTTCAGGGTATGGATCGGGGCTTTACATTTTGACTCGCAGCCATATATATATATACATTAATGTATAATGTAGTGTCAGCATTTTAAGCCAACCAGCCGTAGCACACCAGCCTGGAGCTACTGGCCAAAATTGGAGTCCTTTTGGGTCATCGGCGACAACATAAAGTCACCGAGTCATACGCATAGCTAATCTTACCCTGCAGATATATGGCAGTGTGTCAAAACCTTGTACCCCTGGTGAACATCAAAATAGCTGGTAAATGGATGTTCATTCCCCTAAAAATGGTATTAATAGGTATTGACCCATACCCATATGTACATCTACATAATGCATAACACTACATAATATTAATATTAATATTATATTAATATCTATAAATAGTGTTGCCTGGGACTTATCTACTCCGAAATTTATCGCACTGAATTCAACTGGCTTCAACTTTTACACATCCAACGCGCGAAAATCTCCCACCAGCCGCCTGAAAGATCGGTATCCATTGCCCATCAGCCAGCTGCAGAAAGGTGGAATCTTCCACCTCCACCTGGCTGTGTTTAACACCAAAAACTGGGTCCCATTTTGGGGTCCCATTTTTGGGTCCCATGGGGCAACCAAAATAGGAAGTCGAAAAATTCACAAAATAGGAAGTCCACTGAAAATGAGAGCAGTTGACATGAACAATTTTCTGTTTGAAAGTCTGAAATGGCATGATTTGCTTGGTTGAAAACAACAATTTTCAAGACGGACTTCAAAAGAATCCGATCCCACCCGTTCCAAACAGTTTGAGTCATTTCGAACGTTCGATGTGGGGGCGCATCATTTGACGCGATTGTTTGCCCCCGAAAACCGGCGGGTCTTCGTAGTAGGTCGTAGTGGTAGAGAATACTCTCCAGGTATCTAAATTGGGATCCCAAGATATTTTTAAGACATAGATGCTCTTCAGCACTTGGTCTAGGAGGGGTCGCCTGCACGTTTTTATAGCAATGCCCCAAAAGCCATCACGGTGTCTCCACCTCCTTGATGATTTTGATGTGATCATCTGATGGTGAAAGTGTTCCAACCTTCGCCTCAGATGTGTGCTCGGATGCTGACGTTGGGGTCGTGTTAGGTTGCCGTTGCTACAAAGTGGGGCCCCCAAACGATAGCTAAGTTGGTGAACATAACTCCAATAACTATGGTTTATGGTACTTGTAACTATAGTTTCTGGGGCTTATAAACCAACTTATAACTAGGGGGCCCCACATTGTAGCGTTGTTGTTACTTTGTTGTCATGGTCTTTGTCGTCGTTGTCTTCAGTTCTTTTCTGTTCTTTTCTTGCTCCTTGTGGCAGGTGTACTGCCGCTGTTGACAGTTGGAACGCCATGCAGTCTCCACGACTCCACCCAGCCAAGCAACTGCTGAAGTGCTGGCTTCCTTGCGGTGAAAGCGAAGCGATGACATTTCGGGTACCACGAAATGGGTCATGGTGTGATCGTTTTGGTGGGAGTGCTATGATTGCCATTCACATCTCCTTGCTAACAATACAGGATAGAAAAACACGTTGAGTCCACATTTCCCATGCTTGCCCCAGTGGACATGTCCCGGATTTTGCAGCATCCTTCAGGATGGGTAGATCTTTCACATCTTCGCCCACGTCGTCACCTAGAAAAGCCAAATGCAATTACCAATCTCAGACTGAACCATGAATATGTATGAATATGTATGAACATGTGTGAATTCGACCCTTGTCTCTCCAGCCATCACTGTGCTATCTGAGTTGAGAAGCACCACCGAATATCATCCAAGCAACTCGTCAGCCATTTCCACCTAGGGAGCCGTGGACGCAAAGGATGTGAAAGGTTGCGCATTGATTGATGGTCAGCAATGAGAGACCCCCAAATTCATGTGTTAAAACCTCATAGTTCGGATCACACCTGAACAAACATGTCATCACTAGCGATAGTTCAACTTCAAGACCCCAAATCTGGCCTTGTTTTCCAGAGTGTTTCAACTCAGCCAACATCATTGCCATAGCATCCCGATCCACTCTACATGTTTCAAGTTTTTCTGAGATCCGCTCATATTTTTTCTAGTTTGTCTGAAAAAATCTGAAAATATCTACGAATCGCCATGATTCTTCATCATGTTTGGGCCATGAAACGGCATCACTTCATGGATATGCTTCCATGTTTAGACACACCCGCAGAGGGAAAAAAAAACTCTCCACCTCGCTGCCCAGCCACTTTAGTTCGCCCTCCTTGGGTTCAAAATCCTTCGGCACCACCAGACATAGCACGCCCCAGCGCCGTTCCGGGTAACCTCTCAATAGGTGGTGGGAACACCCCACATGGCATGCGAACAAGGGACAGACTAACCGCTCTGGTCACGGGATCTGCAACTTGAGATTCTTCATCGACAATGTATCTACATCGAAAATCGAAAAGTTGGAAATCCAAGAAGTCATTACTAAAATATACTAAAATCTCTAACATACACTAAGTACTGACATCTACTAATCATTCAAATTTGGGATCAACGTTTGACGAGGTACCACTGGCTACCATTGCCATTCCCTCTCTGTACTGCCAGGTGGCTACAGCCATCCCCATCCGTCTCGAACTGGACCTAGGACTTCGTGGCGCACGATGCGTGGTGAAGCCAGATTTGTTCACGCGGACTGGACATGTACCCTCTGGTAAATTAACATAGACCCTGAAAATAACCAAGTTTTAATGGAAACTAATCTTCCAACTTCCAACCCCTATCTGCCAGGGTCTATGTTAATTTACCAGAGGGTAAGTGTTTTCAACAGATTGTGGATTTCGAAAATATGATGTATAACAGTCAACATGACGTAACCATGATTTACGTTCATTGATAAGTTTATGTAATCTATGAATTTCATGATCTGACTATTGATGAAGCAAACGCAAAGGAGGGGGAGGAGGAAGTTCGGCTGTACCTCGTATTTGCCACCAAAAAAAGACAGCCATCCGTGAATCTGTGGAGGAATACATGACAACATGGATGGATGGTATTGGGTGTATGATAAGCATGGCAAATGAATGATGCATGCCTAATCTCAGATACGTACTACACACACAAAAAAAAAAAAAAATAGCCAAGTAAGTATGACAGTCAAAACCATCAAAATAGTCAAAAAATGCCAGTTTACCCAGGATGGGTGAGATGGGTGAAAGTTGAGATGGTGAAACCAGAGATATCAGATGATCCCAACGATGGCATTCAAAAAACGCAGGGAAAGCGATAGGAGTTTGACAGCTGATGTAAGGGCATTTTATGGAGGCGACATGCACAAAATATCAGAAAATTGGGAAAACTACCGCAACCAGTACTGAAACTCAGCAATTGATTCTCGGACAGTGCGTCGAAGATCATTCCAGATCCTTTTTTCGGACACCTTGACACCAGCCTGGCATTACTAACGACCCATTTGCCAATATCTACCACCAGCCAGGTCGTGCAGGTTTTGTTTTGGATGTAACAAGGTGCTGTGCAAAAGTTGCTTTCAATGTCGTAGTTGTAGAAATTCTCTGAGTACATCTCCACGTCGCAGCTCTGCTCAGGTTCCTCAGAGGATGAGATTTCTGCGCGGCAAAGGGGTTTTTCATGTTGTGATGGAAACACCATAGGGGTAGATTGTGAAAGAAGTTAGATAAGCTGATGAAAAATGATGATGGGGATTAAGCAACAAGACGAGTTGTGTTATGTAGAGTCCGACAAGATGGGTGATGTGAAGTTCTTGATGTAATAACAATCTCATATTCTCGGTTATATATATATATATATCCCCATAATAGTCTTCTTTTAGGTGGTTTTTCACCGCCGGATCTTCGGTCAGAATCTACAGTAATTACATCCAAATTATCTTGGGTCAAGCAATTGCTATGCCAGAATTCAGCTCTTTTCTATTCTTTTCTTATATGTTCTTTCCAAGCTTGCTTCCTTTCACCACCCCTTTTCAAGCGTTTTTCCATGTTGTTTTCCATGGCGCTTTCAGCAGAGCATCTTCACATTCCAAGACCAAGGTGACGTTTTCCATCTCCAACAGCTTTTCGGGATTCGCCACCAACTCCTCCTGGGGATGGGATGGGATGGTAATGGGATGGTAATGATGGTAGCAACTGGATGTTTTTAAAGTTTAATGATCTGCTTGGTGGTTTCAACCATCTTGAAAAATATGAACATCAATGGGAAGGATGACATCCCATGTATGAAATGGAAAGTAAAAAATGTTTGCAACCACCAATCAGTTATGTTTAATTAATGATAATTAGACGTAGCCTCCGGTAAATTCACATATAGAGACCCATAAAATAGATTAAATTAGCCCGGGTTGAATGGAAACTACTCTTCCAACTCCCCATTCGGAGTTATTCTGTGTTGATTTGGGGGAGGGTAATTAGTGCTGTAGTTCCTTGATGCTGATGGTTCGAACATGGCCAGCAGAAACAGGAACTTGCGGATCTTACGGTCATGAAATGTGATTAGGATTGCCCACTGGTGCTGACTTCTTCCCTGCCCAGGTCGGTCCTTGGAAATCTTCGGCTGAATTCCGGTGTTGTCCTGCAGGCAACACTGCAGGTGTGTTGTCCAAAATGACCACTATCCGATAGTTGTAGTGAAGGATTCTGAACATAATCCACTCCCAAAGTAGATTGAAAAGTCAAATTCCAATCGAAAATGCAGTCACATTGGTAAATCCATGTCCCATCTATTTGGAGACCGCCACAGCAAAAGACCTGTCACATCCATGAATTTCATCCCGGGTAGAAGATGAACATATGATACATATGTTTGAAACCGCCAACCAGAAGATTCCATTCGATCTTTCCGAGCACAAAACTTCCCCTGCGCCTCGCTGAGCGTATCTTCTACCGACAGCACCCATCCGCAGCGCACCTTACCCAAGGCTTTGAGGTGGATGCGAAAAAAACCAACCAAAAATGATACAAGCAGTCTGGATCCCTACATTCAATCAGGGACATGTAGCAGCTGCAGGGTAAGGAGCTGTCCACTTCAAACCAAACCACCATTGCTGAAGGATGTTTGCTGGTGGAGAGCGAATCACGCAACATGAGGCAGCAACAGCTACCTTCACATGTCAAACATGTCAAACCTTGGTCAGTTTTTTTGTCACCCGTGGATGGTTTCAATATGGACCCATCGGTATCCCAATTCTATTGGGCTCAATTGAAAATCTAAATACCCTCTGGTAAACTAACATACAGTAACTATGGAAAATCACCATGTTCAATGGGAAAATCCACTATAAATGGCAATTTTCCATATCTATGTTAAATGACCAGAGGGTATCTACGGTTTCTTCATTTGGTATACCAATAGATTGGTATAGTGACTATCGCTTTTCACGGCCCATCCGGGCGGTATCGAAAGTTTCCACCAAGCGACTCCCGCGGAAAAGGCCAAGCCAAGTCCCAAGTCCTCGATCTTGGGATTCTCATTATCTTCCCGCACCTGGCAGCCGAAGGAGAGGATGATGATGGCTGGTTTTTTTTCCTACCCATCCCTACCCATCCCCAAAAAAATCATATAGATATATATAATTATATATATAACATATATGCGTGTATATATACCCTCTGGTTATTTAACATAGCCATGGAAAATGGTCCATTTATAGATGGTTTACCTATTAAAAATGGTGATTTTCCAATATATATATTATAGTCAATGTGGAGATCATCCATTTTGGAATTAGAAACGTCTGAAAAGACCAGGCGAGATTTTATGGTGCATCCAGCCGCGTTCGTAAATTCCATTTTTGATCATCACTACACTGACAGCGTTGGAAGGGTGGATCACAACTAGAAAGTTTATAACTATGGTAATTAATATGGTTTATTATATTTATAACATGTTATAACTATAGTAATTAACTGGCGGACTATAGAAGCTGGCGGACTTGTTGCTCTGATCCGAGTTCAACTAGACTCTGGATCTGGGTCCGATAATCCCCTCCGGTGTCATCAAACATGCCTGGGAAATCCCTGAACTATGGGCATTTCAATGGCAAAATCATCCACAAATTGTAGATGTCCCATTGCCAGATTGAGGGTCCGAAAATTGGACCCACTGTGTAGGGCAGATCTTCTTAGCTGAGTGGAACAGAATCGATTCGGATGTTCATCTACCCTTACTGTATATACAGATATTCATACATAATCATACATATATGTACATCTAGATTTGGCGACGGCTCAAAAATTAGGTGCTTAATGGACCCACAGAATTGGTTATGTTCAGTATTTCCCTTCCAAGTTTTTGGGGCAGATAATTTTGAACCATACCCATTTGGCGTGTTTCACTCACGCACTGGTATATGCCCCAAAAAATGGTCACTTTTTAAGGAAAAATCCGGGTTAAGCAATAAAGAATCGGGGGTGTCCGATCATTTTTTGGACGAAGCCAACGGTGGAGCCCCAAAAAAATGTGACGACGTCGTCAGCTTTTTCCCGCGCCTCGAACTTCTTAATCTCATCGCTGACCTTGCCTGGGACAGATTCACCGCATCTCAAGGCACTAAATCCACTACCATCTGGTTATGACTAACATAGCCATGGTATAGATGGCCCATAGAAATAGATGGTTTACCTATTAAATATGGTGATTTTCCATGGCTATGTTAAATAACCAGATGGTAATTCATTGAGTGATATCCAATTTGGGTGATCCCCAGTACTGCTCCAGAACTTTGCTGCATATCACGACACCCTGTTGGCATCTTGGAAAACCAGACCTTTCCCAAGAGTTGACTCGGTCCAAAAACTGGATATTAAAGGAACAAATACTAGTAATCGAGTAAGACTGGGTTTTTGGAACGGATCAACTATGGATTTTTTATCCTTTTCCCACAGCACTAGTACTTCGAAAGCCTGATCTAGTGGAGACAGCTGGGGATAGCTGAGAGCAGCGGATTGGAGTTGGAGTGTGAGACCGCTCCCTTTTTGTCGTTTTTCTTGGTGTTTTCAACAACTTCTTGATGAAGTGAACCTAAATGACGACTATATGACTGTATCTCTGTGATTGTATTATTTCATATCAGTTCGTATCATATCAATGTGTTTATTGCTGCCGATGTTTACTACTACTACTACTACTACTACTACTACTACTACTACTACTACTACTACTACTACTACTACTACTACTACAATTATACTACTACTACAATTATACTACAACTACAATTATACTACAACTACAACAACAACAACTACAACTTCAACAACAGCCACAACAACAACAACAACAACAACAACAACAACGACAACGACAACAACAACAACAACAACAACTTCAACAACAGCCACAACAGCCACAACAGCCACATTAGCCCTGGCGCCTTTGAAGGTGATGTGAGCTTCTGGTACCAGTCGATGAGTGCAACCTGGACCAAAGTCAAGTCCAGCGAAGAATCAGGGGATTTAGTGTTTAGTACCTCTGGATATACCTGAACAGCTTGTGGTAGATATGGGTTTAGAACTTCTGGGATCATTAATTCCAGTTAAGTACTTATAGGATCTTATTGGGGATGAATTCTTGGTCGATTCTGAGCTGCCTGATCAACTGGCCAGAGAAGTTACTGCGAAGAATCATGAACAACCAGTAGTGAGGGGTTCAGGGCGGAAAATTGACAGTATGTCAATCCGCCAGTCAGGTATAACTGCGCGATTCCAAAGAATGTGAAGACGTATCAGAAAGTGTACATCTGCGAGAGCCTGAAACACATAAAAAGGACCCTTCTGGCCCATCTACTAGGTATGAATTCAATTTGGGCTCTACTAAATCAATTCGACATAGTTCAGAACTCTGGCCTCTTCCATTCAGGCTAGTCCATTAATCGAGGCAGGATGTCGGTCACACGCGTAATCCCTCACTGAGAAGACCTTAACCAAAACCAATAGCCACAAAGTTTCACCAAATTTTGGATGCGACACAATCCAAGACCCATCAAAATTCACCTGTGCCCGCTTGCCCGCTGTCCAGAAGATCCCTGCTCTCGGAGAGAGCTATGACAGTTCCTGAAATTGCTGGAAAATCCGCCCGCACCGAAGGTGCTGGGGCGTGATCTTCCGGATGGCACTCGTAAAAGGTTACAGGTTTACCTGGGGGGGGGGGGCATTTTTCGGCCAAAACCTCCTGTTTTTGATAGGTCGTGACGCTCGCCTTCAAAAAACACTGTAAAAAACAGTACGGAAGACACCTGTTCGTGAACGCGCCAAAATCGGCAAGCGAAAAGTGGAAAAAACCCGTGTTTTTCAACTTTTTGACCTCAATTTTTTGGTTTGCAACATCTTTTTTTGCGGTTCCGCAGGTGGCCGGGCCCGGAGGAGGATTTTTGAGTTTTTGGACCCGTTTTCGGACTGATTTTCGTCGTTTTGTGATAGCAGAAACACTGGTTTTTACAGTGTTTTTCTGTTTTCTGCATGCTTGACGGCTAGCTTCAAAACTTCCAAAAACCTCGTAAATTACGCTGTTTTATGTTACGGTGTGAATGAAAACATCGTAAATACCAGTGTTTTTTGACGTTGGTTAAAAAAACACTGTAAATTACAGTGTTTTTGGCCACCTGACCCTCAAAAACCATGGTATTTGCAGTGGTTTCTGCTTCTCGCCGCGCAAAAACACTGTAAATAACAGCAATTTCGCCGTTTTTTCATGTTTTTCGTTATTTTTTGAACTGCGTTGGTCCGCTATACATGGCTATCAAATTCTTCGCGTTTTTTTTTCCGACAATCAGTACTTTCGGATGTTTTTGGTCTCAATGGCCGACATCATTGGCAGTTACGAGCGGCTGCCTAACGATGCGGTGCGGGCGGTTGCCGTCGCGAAGCGACGTGAATATCTTGTGAATCTTGTCCAAGTCAATCCCAGCCATAGGACAAGTGTCAACTCAGGTATCTGAAATCGAGGTACAACAGTATATACTTTCATTGGATTCGCTCAAGCGGAAATTGTCACAGATGAACACACGAAGAAAAACCATGGGTCCCCTGTAGGATCTTCCATTCATCCAACCCTTTCTCACCTTGGACTACAGCTTCCCAACACCAGACTCCTCCAAGTCACCGTTGATGAAATAGAAGGTGAGGTTTTCCTGATCCAACCAGTGGCTTCCCCCGTGCCCTCCCGGATCTACATGACCAAAATGGGTCGCCTTGGAAGTCCATCACATGTTACAACCCACTTCAATGTCACAACAGCCCAGTTCGAAACCCTGATTGGTAAGTCGTGAATTCTGCCATATATATATATATATACATAATATGGGTGAACGAACAAATGCTTAAAACGCCAGTCACGATCGGGATGATCCTCCAAGTAGAGGCTTTACTATGGTAACTCTGTACCCTCTGGTAAACTAACATAACTATGGGACATCACCATTTTTTATAGGTAAATCAACTATAAATGGCCATTTTCAATAGCTACGTACTTACTACCATCATGCATCAACCAGCCGTGCCAGCCTCGTCATCCCAACTTGTCTTTGCCAGCGCAGCATTCAGGGTCTTCACCTCGCTCAACGGTTAAATGATTGATTTTCAACATTCATGCGAGGACTTGCTGCTCATGGGATATATCCATGATATATGTAGATACACATATAGACATATATATATGTATATGTGTACATTATTATTATTATCATTATTAGTATGATTATTATTATGATTATTATTATTATGTATACATAGAGATATGCATATACGTGCATATAAACTTTCTGGGAAAAGGCTGCATCTTTGCTTTGATTGGAGTCTTTGTAGATTTGTCGTGTCCATGATTCACGGACACGTTGTCGTTGTGAAAAGGAACAAATACGAGCAATCGGGACAACCCCTACTGCCTTTTGCGCGGATTGAAAACACTCACAGCATGTCTTTCCACCAACTATCTGAAGAGCGCGAGAGTGATTATGTTGCCTGACACAGGAAAAGTGAGCCAACATGTAGGCCAGGTAAATCATCTGGCCCAGTATACTTCGAGTGCCCTCCAGTAAACTAACAGTTACATCACCGAGATCAAAGGACCATGTTTCCATAGTACTGTTACACTAGTTTACAAAAGGGTACCCAATAATTGACAAATGTATGACCCACAATATTCTCAGGACCCAATACTGGAATGATTCATTCTCAGAAACGATCAGAAAAATCTGTGTTTTACAACGGCCAAGTTCCCCATTCCACGAACCACGTTGTGAAAAGAAATCTGCTGCAGCCGAGAAGCTGCACCATCTAGATCTTTCCTGGGAGCATCACCCACAAACGAATCAACATATCACTGCTGGTTGAACCACCATGGATGGTTGGTGAACCACCAGGGATGCATATCACCGGTGGTTCAATCATCCTTGCCATGGATGGAGGATTTTGTGCTTTGAAACCACCGAGCAGATCTGTTGAATCCTCAATTACAAAAAGCGACTCTTTTCCGTGAAGGTGAAGGGGGAGAGGATGGGCAGCTTTGTTGATAACAGGACCAGAAGCGGCCATGAAAGACACGGCAAACAACTGCAAAAAACGTTCTTGACTAAAACAAACCCGTGATGCTTTTGATTTGGGGGGTTCAGGATCTCTCATTCCAAGAACTCATAAGACTGTAGTAGGTACTTGATGTTGAAGAAATTGGATGAATTTTGTGACTGACTCTTTGGGAAACACCAACACTGACAAGTGTCAGTACATCCTCAGCCTGCATGGGTTCTTTGGTCATACCATCTCCTGCAACATGTTGACTGAGGGATTAAAACACTGGCTTATTCATAGGAGGTACCAAGATTAATAGTAAGTTGGACTCCAAAATCATCCCCAATTAATAGTCTGGGGTTAACAACCCTGCGGGTTCACATTATTCATCGGCTACCAATTTGAATAGTATTTCTTTACACTATTTATGGGTGCTAGTAAATCAACCAGTATCAATGCGGGGGTGGCATTTTCGAGATGTGCTCTTCTTAGCTTGATTGCACCCTCTCCTGTATCAAAGTATTCTGTTGCTTTTCTAGTCACAGGGAGACACAGAACAGGAGGTGTTCATGAGTCTGCTACTGCTACTGCAAGCATTTGAAAAAGCCACCAACACTGGCGGCTCCCAGTTCCTCCTATTTCGTCATAGACGCTTTGGCTCCAACCCAACATAGTTTGGACCTCAAAAAAATGGGTGGTCGCAGTCCCGCCGAACATTGAGTTTTGCTGGCATGTTTTTGCGTGCGATCATGTTATACAAGTGTATTTCCAGCACGTCGCAGCCATGTCTTGCAAGTCCAGACCCCAAGCAAACATTTGGTCTCCACACTTCAATGAGTACAAAAATATATGGCAGTGGGTCAAAACCTTGTACCCCTGTAGTTCACATCAAAATAGCTGGTAAATGGATGTTCATCCCCCTAAAAATGGTATTTTCATAGGTATTGATCCATACCCATATGAATCCAACATCTCAGTTTTTCAGTTGCTTCGGGGAGTCATCTTTCACCTCATGGAGACCGCTGCTTGGAACATCGCCAAGGAACCACATCAAGGCGATACCAATCCTTCACGCCTTCCTTGTGTGCAGTTTTGCGTTCCTTGAAACCTGTGATACCAACCTCAAGGCCGGGGCTGCAGATCTGAGTGGTGGAAAACGGGCTGGAAAAGAACCAAAAAATGCCGTGGAAAATGGAACAATCCACCATTTTAAGGTCTTGCATTAGAAACTGGTTGGTGGTTGACCTACCCCTCTGAAAAATATTAGTCAGTTGGGATGATTATTCCCAATATATGGAAAAATAAAAAATGTTCCAAACCACCAACCAGGAAAGTATGGGAGTGTTTATTCTCGATGATCTACTGCTGTTTCATTATCACCGCAGTTCTTTCGTTACCCTCTGGCAATTCAACCTGGCAATGGAAAAACCCTGTTGATAGATTTTTTCCCATTGAAAGATTTGATTATTTTCGCACCCATTTTGAATTTGAAGTTCTGGTATCTGGTGAAATTTGTTTCAATGTTCAATGATACTAATGTCCTTGCACGAATCAAGGAGTTTGTTGAACAAGGACAGGAAAATGATCTCGGGTACTGGAGATACAAAACAGCTAAGTGCCATCACACACAGCCGTCAAAGGGTCCTTTCTTGGAGAACCATTCCCGGCCCCAAGAGCGTATGTCTCAAAGTGGGGATGGTTTATCGCAACGTTCTTTATCGAAATAAGCGTCTCTATCCAACACATCACTTTTTCTATTGAAAACATCAGTTCTCATGGTATGTAAAATTACCGTAAAATCTGGCTCAAGTCCCAATTTAAGGCAGGCACTAACCCATCTGATGTTCTTGTATATCCAAAAATATATACCCATGTTATTTTACATCTTTATGTTTGTATATCGAATATATATATATATAATTATTTATATATATATAATTATATATATATATATTCCCCATCAATTGATGGTTGCTTCAACCCTGCCCTCAGCTCCACGGTCGAGGTGCCGGTGCCATGGGCATCGACTTCTCCAGTTTGAAGCCTTGGATCTCATCACCTGCCGAGGGTCGACTTGTGGCTTCAAGTTGAAAAACATATATTGTGGCAATAGAAGAACATCTGAATCTAAATTTCTAAATATTCTATCGATTGATTCCTGGGTAAATGAAATCATATTTCACTACGCTGAATAGTTCGGCCATTTTGGGATGATTCCCCTTACTATGATTATAGTGAGGTCGCAATGAGGTCGTTATAATTTACCCAGATATCCAGATATGCTTATAATATATATTACTAACCACTATTGCGACCTATGTATCTAAGATCCTATTAACGATAGGTTAACTTTACCCAGATATGTTTCATGTATATACATGAACATTGTATCTTAACTTCAGTTGTCAATACATGCAAATATGAGTCAGTTGGGGCACGAGTCATTTGGCACCACGATTTCACCGTAAAGGGAGGAACTCACAGCAGCTACCCCAAGCCACCCCCAGACCGGGTCGACCCAATGGCTTTGAACAAACATAGGCTGATGGGCATCAACTCATGTGAAATGATTTTAATATATTTTCATAATACCATGGGTATACTAATGACCCCCATCCCACCATCGAAATGAGGAAATTCGGAAATTCCCCAAGCCATGTCTCGCCTGGCTTGGTGGTTTTCAGGAAGTACTCCACCCTGACGGAACGTCCAATCGTCCCAAACATGTGTCGAACTTTTTCCCAATAATATCTGAAACCACCAAAAAGCAAACTGCGGAATGATGTCAAATTCTTCTATGGTTATTATAACTGTATATTTTTTTTTTACTTATCTATATATCTCTATATATTACATTACTTATCTATTTATATATATATATACTTATCCATTTATGTATTTTTATGTGAATAAAACATAAAAAAAAAAAAACAGAAAATCACTAGCCGCACTAGCCTGAAGGCCATTTGGGATGATTTCCCTTATTACTCATCATTCTAGTGACCTCGCAGTGAAATCGTTATAAGTTGTTCTGAGATATAGTGGTAATATAACGCATTACAAGATTTCAAACCAGCAACCAGGAACTTGCAAGGCAGGATCAAAAATATCAAAATTTCATTATGTCCGACGTGGGAAAATCCATCCTCCAGACCATTTTGGACAGCTCGAGGTTTCTGGGGACACCTTCGGGATTTGCCCTGGAATGATCCAAATCTGGGTTGCAATGTTGATGAATAGTAAAACAAAGTTGGAGGAGATTGGGCTGCAACATTGATCAAAAAACAACATCATCAAAATGGGATGGTTCTCATGAAATATCCCCATTAAGACCCAATAAAATCCCATTACCATTGACTCACCATAAAATTCTCATCAAATCCCATTCAACCATCACGAAATCCTCAAAAAAAAACATTAAACACCAGCATATTGACGACAGTGTCTGGCTCCCTAAGGTGGTTGGAACGTTTCACAAGGCCCAGCAGGGCCTGATCTTTTCAAAGTCCCCGTCCACCACGAAAGCCTGGGCTGCGGTGATCCTTCGAAGGTGAAAGGTTTGCTCCCTAGACTCCAGATTCATCTGGAAGGAAAATTGGCAAATGAATAAATAGACAAACAAATAAACATGTATCATATCTATATATATATATATGTTTATACGTGATTGCATATATATATATATATCAATCGAATCGCACCAACCTTGATAATGGACCTGATCTTTTAATGCTTTGTGTGTCTGAAAAAGATGTAACCAATGTAACCCATCATCATGTTCTCCCTGTAGGTCATAACTAAAAATGTGTTCAGCCCAACCCCAAAAAAATGTCTGAGTCATCGGGGATCCATCATCACAAATATGGTCAACAACAAAAACATAAACTACCCAACCTGGTTATGTCTAACAGTTCGCCATGGAAAGATCCACCATGTTTAAGAACGGTAAACCATCTATTTCTATGGGCCATGGCTTCCATGGCTATGTTAGTCATACCCAGAGGGTACCAAGC
>CAMXCT020003652.1:25529-58170 GCA_947184155.2 Cladocopium goreaui | reverse complement strand
TGCTCAGAACAGTCATTGCGAATTTTGATGCGGAATGCATCTTACGTGCAAAAAACACTCCAATTAGCCTGACAGAAATTGGTTGAGGACCAGAGGCGAGAAAAAACACGAAGGTATTCTTTCTACGTCCTTACTAGATGCATCGTATTAATCTGATCCAAATCGTTCTCCCTCTATTGACAGCTGAGAAATCCAGATCGCGACAACAGTGCAGAAATGAAATGAAAATCGAATCGACTTGCCGGTTCTTGGCTTAGCCGGATGCCATTGATACGAAAGAATTGATTCTGCAGGTACATCACCAGGCGTCCCTGGTGATATCCTAGGATCATATGAGGAGCTTCGTTGGATGGAGCCTCATATGTCGGCTCCATCCCCCTGCTTGAAATGAAATGAAATAATGCCGACAAGAATCAGGGATAGAAGTTTAACGTCTTGTCCCGTGCCAGAAGTAAAATGAAGAAGGAACAGGTAAAATCGAAAGTAGAAGTTTTACATCTTTTCAGATGGTTCACACACACACACACACGCCCTGCACGAAATGGACGTTGAACCTCAAAAACAGAAGAAAAATTGCGATTTTACTTGGCCCATCGCGACCCTTTCGCACGAAATGGACGTTGAACGTCAAAAACTGAAGTAAAATTGCGATTTCACGGGTCCGGTCTCTGTGTGTGAAAGTGTTTGTGTGTAAAAGTTTCTGTGTGTGAAAGTGTTTCTGTGTAAAAGCTTCTGTGTGTAAAAGTGTCTGTGTGTAAAAGCTTCTGTGTGTAAAAGTTTCTGTGTGTAAAAGGGTCTGTGTGTAAAAGGGTCTGTATGTAGAAGCGTCTGTGTGTAAAAGCCTCTGTGTGTAAAGGAGTCTGTGTGTAAAAGCTTCTGTGTGTAAAAGCTTCTGTGTGTAAAAACTTCTGTGTGTAAAAGCATCTGTGTGTAAAAAGGGTCTGTGTGTAAAAGTGTCTGTGTGTAAAATGGTCTGTGTGTAAAAGCGTCTGTGTGTAAAGGAGTCTGTGTGTAAAAGCCTCTGTGTGTAAAAGCTTCTGTGTGTAAAAGCGTCTGTGTGTAAAGGAGTCTGTGTGTAAAAGCCTCTGTGTGTAAAAGCTTCTGTGTAAAAGCTTCTGTGTTTAAAAGCCTCTGTGTGTAAAAGTGTCTGTGTGTAAAAGTGTCTGTGTGTAAAAGTGTCTGTGTGTAAAAGTGTCTGTTTGTAAAGGAGTCTGTGTGTAAAAGCGTCTGTGTGTAAAAGCTTTTGTGTAAAAGCTTCTGTCTTTAAAAGCTTCTGTGTGTAAAAGTGTCTCTGTGTAAAATGGTCTGTGTGTAAAATGGTCTGTGTATAAAAGTGTCTGTGTGTAAAAGTGTCTGTGTGTAAAATGGTCTGCGTGTAAAAGTGTCTGTGTGTAAAAGCGTCTGTGTGTGAAGGAGTCTGTATGGAAAAGCGTCTGTGTGTAAAAGTGTCTGTGTGTAAAGGAGTCTGCGTGTAAAAGCTTCTGTGTGTAAAAGCTTCTGTGTTTAAAAGCTTCTGTGTTTAAAAGCTTCTGTGTGTAAAAGTGTCTGTGTGTAAAATGGTCTGTGTGTAAAAGTGTCCGTGTGTAAAAGCGTCTGTGTGCAAAAGTTTCTGAACGTGTAAACGCGTCTGTGTGTAAAAGTGTCTGTGTGTAAAAGCTGCTGTGTGTAAAAGCGTCTGTGTGTAAAAGCGTCTGTGTGTAAAAGTGTCTGTGTGTAAAAGCTTCTGTGTTTAAAAGCATCTGTGTGTAAAAGTGTCTGTGTGTAAAATGGTCTGTGTGTAAAAGTGTCTGTGTGTAAAAGCGTCTGTGTGTAAAGGAGTCTGTGTGTAAAAGCGTCTGTGTGTAAAGGAGTCTGTGTGTAAGAGCGTCTGTGTGTAAAGGCGTCTGTGTGTAAAAGCCTCTGTGTGTAAAAGCTTCTGTGTGTAAAAGCTTCTGTGTTTAAAAGCTTCTGTGTGTAAAAGTGTCTGTGTGTAAAATGGTCTGTGTGTAAAAGTGTCTGTGTGTAAAATGGTCTGTGTGTAAAAGTGTCTGTGCGTAAAAGCGTCTGTGCGTAAAAGCGTCTGTGTGTAAAAGTGTCTGTGTGTAAAAGCGTCTGTGTGCAAAGGAGTCTGTGTGTAAAATCTTCTGTGTGTAAAAGCTTCTGTGTTTAAAAGCTTCTGTGTGTAAAAGTGTCTGTGTGTAAAATGGTCTGTGTGTAAAAGCCTCTGTGTGTAAAAGCTTCTGTGTGTAAAAGCTTCTGTGTTTAAAAGCTTCTGTGTGTAAAAGTGTCTGTGTGTAAAATGGTCTGTGTGTAAAAGGGTCTGTATGTAAAAGCTTCTGTGTGTAGAAGGGTCTGTGTGTAAAATGTCGGTGTCTGTTAAAATGGTCTTGCGTTTTAAAAGTGTCTGTGTGCTAAAACGTCTGTGTGGTAAAAGCTTCTGCTGTGTAAAAGCGCCTGTGTGAAAGGAGTCTTGTGTAAAAGCCCTGTGTGTAAAAAGCTATCTGTGTGTAAAAGCTTCTGCTGTTTAAAAGCTTCTGTGTTAAAATGTGTGTTAAAAATGATGTCTGTGTGTAAAAGTGTCCGTGTGTAAAAGCGTCTGTGCTGTAAAAGTTTCTGTGCGTTGTAAACGCGTCTGTGTGTAAAAGCGTCTGGGTGTAAAAGCTTTCTGCGATGTAAAAAGGGTCTGTCGTGTTTAAAAGGGCTGTATGTAAAAAACGCCAGTCTGTGTGTAAAAGCTTCTGTGTGTAAAAGCTTCTGTGTGTAAAAGCGTCTGTGTGTAAAAGTGTCTGTGTGTAAAAGCTTCTGTGTGTAAAAGTGTCCGTGTGTCAAAGTGTCTGTGTGTAAAAGCCTTTGTGTAAAAGCTTCTGTGTGTAAAAGCCTCTGCGTGTGAAAGTGTGTGTGTGTGTAAAAGCTTCTGTGTGTAAAAGTGTCTGTGTGTAAAAGCGTCTGTGTGTAAAAGCGTCTGTGTGTAAAAGCGTCTGTGTGTAAAAGCGTCTGTGTGTAAAAAGAGTCTGCGTGTAAAAGCTTCTGTGTGTAAAAGCTTCTGTGTTTAAAAGCTTCTGTGTGTAAAAGTGTCTGTGTGTAAAATGGTCTGTGTGTAAAAGTGTCTGTGTGTAAAAGCGTCTGTGTGTAAAGGGTCTGTGTGTAAAAGTGTCTGTGTGTAAAAGCGTCTGTGTGGAAAGGAGTCTGTGTGTAAGAGCTTCTGTGTTTAAAAGCTTCTGTGTGTAAAAGTGTCTGTATGTAAAATGGTCTGTGTGTAAAAGTGTCTGTGTGTAAAAGCGTCTGTGTGTAAAGGAGTCTGTGTGTAAAAGCCTCTGTGTGTAAAAGCTTCTGTGTAAAAGCTTCTGTGTGTAAAAGCTTCTGTGTGTAAAACCTTCTGTGTTTAAAAGCTTCTGTGTGTAAAAGTGTCTGTGTAAAATGGCCTGTGTGTAAAAGTGTCCGTGTGTAAAAGCGTCTGTGTGTCAATCTTTCTGTGCGTGTAAACGCGTCTGTGTGTAAAAGTGTCTGTGTGTAAAAGCTCCTGTGTGTAAAAGCGTCCTTGTGTAAAAGCTTCTGTGTGTAAAAGCTTCTGTGTGTAAAAGCGTCTCTGTATAAAAGCGTCGCGCTTCTTCACATCCGAGGAATGATGGTACCGAGCTTTTTCGGCAATGTGTGCAGGAATTACCATAGCAAAATGAGATAACACATGTCATTTGCAGCATCATGGTACCGAGCCTCCTGTGCACTTTTGTTGCTCACATTATACTTCTCCATGTTTTCTTTCTATCTCCCTTTCCTTCTGTCTCTCTCTCTCTCTCCCCCTCTTTCTCTCTCTCTCACCCTCTCCCTCTTTCTCTCTCTCCGTCTCCCTCTCTCTCTCTCTCTATCTATGTCTCTCTGTGGTTGCAAGACACGTGTCATCTGATGCCCTTTACCAAATATCCTCTTCTTAATCAATCTTACTTTTCACACCTTATTCCATAGCTCATATAAAATTCACCAACCATTCACCGACTATCTTTTACGACTACCATCCTCGGAGCTGCTTGAAAAACATCTTTTTCGCTCTCGGGCCAACCGTCGTCTAGTTTCAATTGCTTGGTAGTACAAGCACGGGCAGTAATTTCTCAAAGAAGAGGCTTATTTGTCTTCACAGTGGAAGATAGTGCCCTTGAAGGTTTTTTGAAATGAGGTGATGGATGATTTGGTGATGTGACAAGTGACGTGTTTGGAATGTTCTGTCCAAAGATGTTGGCTGAAATCGGAGATCTCTGAATTTGGCATGGACGGTAAGCCATTTCCCTTTGTCCAGCCATGAAGCCCAAGTCTGAGCTGGTTTAGGTATTCCTTTTTGGAAGGAAATACCTTGTTCAACAAGGAGCCTTCGGCAATGACAGCCAACTCTTCTGGTACGAGTGAGTGAAGTAGTGAACCTGCTAAGACCCAGTGAGGATCTGATGGATTGAGAACAGCTGTTTTGAAAGGTTCCCACTTTTTGCAACAACACGTTGCAGGTTGTGTGGTGGAGCAGTCCGCGATGGCCTGCTTGTGATTGCAGAGTTGGTCCAGAACAGCTGCATGTTTGATGAAGACCATCTTGAAAGATGGTGTGTGGCATGGAACTTGGTATGCAAGAACTTGGAGGTGCCACTTTCGTAGGAACTGTTTCAATTGTTGGTGGAGATTGGGAGTGAGGGACCATGGGGCACGGAGTGCCGTTGCTCGTGGAGCAGGCTTTCCTTTCCACGATTTGATGGACGTATCGATTGCTTGAAGTGACAGGGTGCGGAAAGGCTCCTGGATGTTGTTTACCAGACGACGGAGAGCATAGCAAAGGGTGAGACCCCCCATCATTGGACCGCCGCATTTTGGTCTGTTCAAATCGGGCTCTCGCGTTGGACCCTAAAGCGTGGATGATGGTCCAAAGTTCCAGTTGGTTTTGAAACCGTTCTGATGTCAAGATCTGACGAACAAGTTTTGGAGTGAACTTGTGTTTTGCTCGACGCCATAACGTGGCCAGACCAAACTGAGCGTTTGTGTTCAAGGCTGGTTTCTTGAGGATGCCTTTCTTGGGGTGAAAGAAATGGCAAATGAAGGGGTAGTTGAGTCTGGGTTGCCATTCTTGAATGATGGCCATTTCGAGACTGCGATAGTCGGCTCTTTCAGTGTATATTGGGATGGGCGCCCAAATATACAGGTTGTCATGTTCCCGCCAATAGCGTAGGGCAAGCTCGGCTTGTACAAGTCGTTCATTGGTGAGTTGAAGATACTTTCTGGAGCGACTGTACTCCCTGTCAAGGGTATGATGCATAGCTGAGCCTATGTAGAACTTGGGCTGCATGTTCACAATGTGGGTGAAACGGATGTAGACGCTTTGAGACTGGAAAAATTGTTTTGAGAAAAGGTTGTGGGCATGAAGTGTTGATCCCCACAAATGTGTGAGGTCGGTACATCCTTCCAAAGTTGACTTCAGCTTCTGGTTCGGTCGAAGACCATGGATTACGGCAAGCACCATCATACGGGTCTGGATGATGCGAAAGCCTTGAAAAAGGTGAACGCTGTAAGTCATGGTGAAGGGTATCAAAATGTAGATGATAAGGATCATCGAATGGAGAATCTGAAGATGGGATTGAAGCACTTTGTGCTTGAGCTTTCTGCCAAGCCAGGGAGCTAGTCAATTGGTCAGACTGATGGCCGCTGTCATGGCACGTGAGAGATTCAGAACCTCATAATTCTTGCACAAGAGGCTAACCGGTATGCCCATCATGACAGCCACGCTTTCCACAGTTTCAAGGGCTTCCGAGTTTCTGTCTTGGCGATGTTTTCCGTGAGAACCTTCCTCTTTGGCTCAGACAGTGGAAGTTCTTTGAGCCATTTAGTGAAAGCTCGTACAGCCAAGGTTGTTGGCATATGTTGGGTCAGCCACGGATTGACCGCGGAAGAGCAGACCAACAGGCTGGAAGGATCAAATGCCGGTGTTGGTGGAGGTGTTGGGCCCGTTGAGTTGTTCATGAGGGCCCGTTGGATAGGTGTATTGGCTGGACTGGATGCCGAAGGGCCCGTTCTTGGAGGTGTGGAAGTATCTCCTGGATCTTCCCCTGCTCTTTGGCGGAGTTCTGCCAATTGATTTCGGAGCTGGTTGATCTCATGTTGGGAGTCTGGATCGGTTGTTCGAGCTGGCAACCAACTGTGGATGATGTCTGCTATTTGTTGGGCAGCGTATTTGGTGTTGTTGGTCTTGTCCAGCAACTTCCCATCCTGGCGAGCTCGGCTATGAGAGACACGGTCCAGGTCGATGCCTCTGCTTCTGAGCTGCGTCAACAGCTCCGTAGTGAAGACAACCGCTGAGATGTCCCCCGTAGGGATCAGGTAGACTTCACGTCCATGGGCCAGTTTCCGAAGCCAGAAGTTGTTGGCCTGTTGATACAACAAGGCCGCCAACGGTAGGGCCAAAGGATCACAACCTTCAATGTCCAGCTTCTGAGTGAAGGCTGATTGACGGATCGTCCGGGGAAATGTCACCCCATTGATCTTCTGGTTGTCGTAGTGATTCCGATCTTCTTGCCAATGAGGATTCAGGTCAAATCCATAGACCCTGGTTGCTTCATTGTGACCAGGTCCTCTTGGTGAGGTCGACGGAGGTGTCTCATTCAACCGTGGTTGAGACGAAGGAACAGAAGGTGTTCCTGGAGAGCACGGTTGTGTTGGTGGACAAGGCACTGTTGGTGAGCAAGGTGGAGTGGCTAGACGTGGATGTGGAAGGTAAGGCAAAGTTGGTGGAATCGACGGAGGTCGAGTTGGTGGAAACTGATGATTTGACCAATTGGTCTGCATCATGGATTGGGACGGATTCATCATGCGTCCCATCATAAAAGGTCCCGGCTGGTTCATTGCCCACTGAGGTCGAGACTGAGGGCGCGGCATGTTCTGAAAGTGCAAAATCGACGAGTTCATAGGTCCAGGCCATCTCGGAAAGAATGGTAGTTCTGGACGAGGAGCATGAACTTGTCCACGCGGTTCGGTTCGATTCCGCACAGGCGCCGGCGATCGAGAGCGATCAGAGTCAGCCATGTTTTGACAAACTCGAGATGATCCAGCTAGGAAACTGAGAGTTAAAGATTTCTACAGAAAAAGGTTAACAGGAAAACAGAGAAGTGAATCAATTCAAACAAGAAACCAAAACCAAAGTTCAAGAAACACGTCACAAAGCAAAGAAGTATGCAAAGTAATCTGCATCAATGTCGTCACTCCCAAGCGCAACTGCAAAATGAAATCAGAGAAATGAAATGTTCTCGGCAGATTGAGACAGCCGTGCAGTTTTTTCTAAGCGTGCCCAGGTTTCCCTAGAAATGTGGCAGCCGGTTTCCGGTTAGAGACAAAATGGTCTAATAGTACAAAGCCCCTCATTCTCCATATGAGTCTATGTGTGGTGATCGTCCCGATGTCCTGAGTGTGTCGCCTTAGTACGTTCGTGGATGACTCGGTAGTTGTACTCGTTGCTGGACGAGTCCCCGTTGTCTTCGAACGCTGGCAAGTTCTGCCACTTCAAGGCGATGAATTTCAAGCCGACATGATTGCTGTGGGCACTCGTATATTTCTCAGAAGTGGTGGCCACTCCTTTTTCAGCTACTGAAATCTGTGCAGCTTCATTGCCACCAGCTTTAAAAGCAGTGTGAGCGCATGCACCTCGATACATTGCCCCAACGATCACCTCTTGTTGTCCTTTTCCCTTCTTTTGAATGGTGTCCATCAGTTCCTTGGCCGCCCACTCAGGAAAGGTATCGCTTTTAGCGATTTCTCTGCCAATATAGAAAGCTCCAAAGGTGGGCATATCACATCTATTGAACGACCAGTTAGCCGGTCTGATTTTCCTTCCAGCAAGATGACTTGAGCAGTTTCGATGGGGGTGCCGTGGAGGAGTGTCCAGGTATGATTCTGGGCATCTTTGAATGGAGGTGGCATGGTGAATCGAGAGATCTCAGGAAGTGGGAGAATCAACGCCAGCATATTCGTCGATGGCAAATCGATGATGAAGGATTGCTCCAAGTCAAACACGGAGAGGAGGTTGGTGCTGGAAATCAAATGGATCGCTTTTCTGGTGATCTCTGCGGGGATTTTGGAATCAGTTCTTTTGCAGTGTGGCCACAGCTCGTTGAAAATCTTCGATGTTCACGGTCTTGCTTGGCTGTGGTTGGTCGGAATATGAAATCTCCGATGCCGCTTGCATTCGATCTTTGTGGCGGAGCCCGAACTTGACAGCCCTGATCCATTCTGCTTTTGATCCATCCCGGAGATTGATGAGCATGTGTCCTGTGGGTATGGACACTGAGATTTGAGATTGATCATCTCCAGAAGTGTCAGGCTTGCTTTTCTTGTGGCGTGGGGGTGCTGACTTGGAGATGGAGAATGCTGTGAGTGGTTTGGTGGCAGAGTCGTGGGAGGACGTGGCATAGCGATTGGAAGGCTTCTTGGGATCATCCCATGTAGATTGACGCATGGAAGAGGGATTCTTGGAGTAGTTCTTCCACTTGCCCCACGATTGCCACTTGTTACTGGATGACTGCTCAGGATGATAGGAATCATCCGTTGGGTTGTTGTACCCGGTGGAATGTTGGCTTTTCCACCAAGAAGAAGCCTGAAGAGTTGGCGTATTGGAGGGGTAGTCATGTGGTTGATGGTACTCCTCAACGGGTTGTCGATCACCTCGACGTGGAGGTGAAGCAGACCTGAGAGTGATGGACCTCGCACGATCTTTCCGTGGAGACTCGTACCGGCGACGAGTTGGGCTTCTGGAGCAGGAGCGATTCCTCGATGAGCGTCTGGGACGTCTTGACGAACGTCTTCGTCGTGGACTGCGACGGATGGAGGCAGGTCGCTTGTCAGGTCTCCGTGTGGGAGACCCTTGATGATGAGAACGGGATCGTCGAGAGGATCGTTGTCGAGGTGGTGGATGTTGTAAAATTGAAGGATGATGGCTGGTAGGATGTGAAGACGTGGCGCCTGGAAGGCTTGGTGGTGGAGTGGGGTGGACTTGACGTTCTTGAGTCTTCTCCACCATTGCTTGAATACTGGAGTCCACTGTGGACTTCATCTGTTGGAGCATCTCATCGGGATTGAAGGTCGTGGAAGGCCCAGGTTGATTGGCTGGAGTGGCCGTAGGTGCCGGTGGATCTGGTGCCTGTGGCACTGGTGTTCGTGGTGTTGATTGGAATGCTGCTGACGTGGGTGGAAATGGTTGTGGAGGTTGGTGGAATGGAATAAGCTGTTGGAGATGGTTGATATGAGATTGAGCTTGTGTTTGGAGGTGTTGATTCAACATCGCATTCTGTTGTTGAAGTGCTGAGATCTGCGCCTGAGCCTGAGCTTGAGACTGTTGACCCATTGGATCACCTCCACAAAATTGACCATGAAGTCCCATCGACTGAGGATTCCATCCGAAGTTACACATCGACTCTGGAATGTTGGAAAGGCGGCCAGGGAACATGGCAGGATGCTGTCAGGTTGAATGAAATCAAATAAAATAGACCTATCAAATTAAACATGATGCATCCACATGACGTGCAAGAATCGTGATAAGGCTCAAAGGCCCTCCGTTTTCAAGTCACAACCCTGTGTACGGCTGTCGGTATTCAGAAGTGAATTACGTGCACAATTGAACCTCACCAGAGACCATCAAGAAAAGGAAAACCACACCTAAGGCATGTCCTGACGCCTGTCCTGATCATGTGACATGAAGTACATGTTCAAAAGTGCAGTACTCTCTTGAAAAGAAAATTGTTGCCGCGGCTTCAGGCTATGCAGCAAACGGTCAATCTGAGAAAAGGCGAGGCCCGTCACAGCGGCCAACTGTTTCAACACTCCCTCGACCGATGGGTGAGAAGCTGAAAACTGAACGGCTGTTTCACTTTACTTAGATGAATTACTAGATTAAACCTGTAAATTCAGACATCGGGTCGTCGCATCCACATTCTGCTTAGAAAAGCATTCCCCGAGGGGTTCGTGCCACCTTGACGATCCAGCATGAATCACACACTTGCTCAGAACAGTCATTGCGAATTTTGATGTGGAATGCATCTTACGTGCAAAAAACACTCCAATTTGCCTGACAGAAATTGGTTGAGGACCAGAGGCGAGAAAAAGCACGAAGGTATTCTTTCTACGTCCTTACTAGATGCATCGTATTAATCTGATCCAAATCGTTCTCCCTCTATTGACAGCTGAGATATCCAGATTGCGACAACAGTGCAGAAATGAAATGAAAATCGAATCGACTTGCCGGTTCTTGGCTTAGCCGGATGCCATTGATACGAAAGAATTGATTCTGCAGGTACATCACCAGGCGTCCCTGGTGATATCCTAGGATCATATGAGGAGCTTCGTTGGATGGAGCCTCATATGTCCTCTCCATCCCCCTGCTTGAAATGAAATGAAATAATGCCGACAAGAATCAGGGATAGAAGTTTAACGTCTTGTCCCGTGCCAGAAGTAAAATGAAGAAGGAACAGGTAAAATCGAAAGAAGAAGTTTTATCTTTTCAGGTGGTTCACACACATACACACATACACACATACACACATACACACATACACACATACATACATACATACATACATACATACATACATACATACATACATACATACATACATACATACATACATACATACAGACATACATACATACATACAATTACATACAATTACATACAATTACATACAATTACATACATACATACATTACATTACATTGCATTACATTACATTACATTACATTACATTACATTACATACATACATACAATTACATACATACAATTACATATATACAATTACATGCATACAGTTACATACATACATACATACATACATACATACATACGTACATACATACATACATACAAACAAATATACAGACAGACAGACAGACAGACAGACAGACAGACAGACATACAATTACATACAATTACATACAATTACATACAATTACATACAATTACATACAATTACATACAATTACATACAATTACATACATACAATTACATACATACAATTACATACATACAATTACATACATACAATTACATTACATTACATTACATTACATTACATTACATTACATTACATTACAATTACATACATACATACATACATACATACATACATACATACATACATACATACATACATACATACATACATACAATTACATACATACAAACACTACATTACATTACATTACATTACATTCCATTACATTCCATTCCATTACATACATACATACATACATACATACATTCATACATTGTGAATTGACGACACTGGTAGGGACCCCCTGCTTCCACCCAGGCACCTGATGGCACTAAACGGGCCAAAACCCTGTAGATGTTGGGTTATCCCAAATGGTAGTGGTCCTCCTGAACCTCCAAGATGATATGTAGTGGATACCAACCACAGATAGAACACGGTGCCAACCCTATGGCTTCAATGGAAATTCCGCCCCACTGAGCGCGCAGAACACAAGGCCTTTTCCTCGGTTCACTCGTCCCGGCACAACCCCATCTCGGGCCTTAAAAAGATTCGGCCGCGATGGATACCCCTGCAGTCAGGCATAGGAACATGACGACTCACCCAGGCCAGGCATGTGACATGGAGGATTCCAGAAAATCACACTCCCAAGATTTTATATTTATTTATGTTATTAGAAAACTTTTTGTTTTTCACAAAGACCAGGTTTGGGTCTTTGGGCATCAACGGCTGCTTTGTCAACAAGAAAAACCCTTATCAAGTCACAATGCAACTGTTTGGCCCTGAGGGATCGGGCCAGCTGGAACTTTCGGTGGCATTTGAAAGCCACATGCGCTGCATCTTCTTGTCGGCGCGTTCTTTCAAAACTTCATGCATGTCATACAAGCAACAAAGACCACACTTTAGAAACTCACGCAATCGAAAACCATCCATCGCTTTGGTCAAAGCGTCGGCAAGCTGTGCTGCGCTATGAACCCAGTATGGGGTGATCCCCGAGTTCAGATGGCTTTTGATCACAAGTGCTTCCAGCAAAGCCCGGTGCTCTTGACACTGGGGTGTTGTGTTCTTGGCCAAAACATCAAACAAGGATTTGCAGTCAATGACAGCTAACCCCGGTGCAACTTCACCCCAAACTTTTTCGGGTTCCTTCCATTTTGTATTGGGCGATTTGATCCATTCCCATGCCAAACGTAACCAGTTGAGAAGATCTACAGCTGAAGACAGAGCAAAGGTTTCTGCTGCTAAAGTGCTAGCTACAACTCGGTCGATCTTTCGAGAGTACCATACCAAGGGACTTGCCAGGGCGCTTTTCTGTTGGCATACATCTTCGTGCACAGCCAACACCATACCACCCTTTTGACTCTGCTTCTTTTCTCGAGTTGCAAACGAAGGAAGCATCAGAGTATGAAACCAAACGCACCGATTCAACTGGGATACTTTTGATGGTGATAGTTACATCGGCATCTTTCTTCGCTTCACCAAGCAGTCGGTTTGCTTCAAGGAGGTCATGTATGGTTGCACAATTGATTCGAGATTGCAAGAAGCTGAGCTTGGCCGAGATGTCAGGTCGAGAGTTCGATGCCGCGTATTGAAGAAATCCAATCAGGCCTCGCAAGCCTTGGCGTTCTGATTCGAGAACAAGTTCAGACTCCTTCTTCCTACGAGCACGATCTATTGAAATTGGTTCTATTCCCTTGATGTATTCAGTCTGATCCAAGTGTATATGGCTCTCGGAATCCTGTCTAATTCATATTCCAGTAAATACGAAATCGCCCTCACGCTTGGAACCAAAGGGAAAGTTGTTTCCAACTTGGAGAGGGCTTCAGAGAAGACACTATCTCCGCAACAAAGACCGTCGTCTACGTGGACACCAATTAATCCATGCAATACTCCATTGGGACTGGACAAAGAAAACAAACAGGGATCCATGGGACTGATTTGAAAGTTTAATTTGAGGAATATGGCGCATTCACCAGGCCATATGCAGACTTAAGGAGCTCGCAAGTTTCACTGGGTTTCATTTGGAGTCTATCTTTCATCTCATCTGGTGGATCTACTCCCAACAGGCGGTTATCTCTCCTAGTCCCACGAAGGAACGCAGTTGTTATGTCGAAACTACGGATAACCCATTTCATTGAGGCACACATTTGGAGTAGCAAGGACCTAGATTCTTTTTGCAACGTGGGTGAGTCCTGCGGGATAGAGGTAAGGTCAGGGTCTTCATACCCCAAGATTACAAGCCGAGCTTTCACCCGACGGCTCCGACCCTCAAGCATTTGGTCTACGAAGTCCAAGTCTTTCCAAGTTAAAACCCACCTGCAACGAAGTATATTTGCTTCGGGGAGTTTATCCCGCAACACCTTACGGACTGTTTCAGTAGCAATCCATTGGTCTACCTCCTTATAGTTTGCATCTTTGAACTCTTTGGCCTCTTCTGGGGAAAGATCTTTGACCTTTACTTCAGCCCTTTGTCGCTTAACTGTGGAAGCCACAAGGGTGGAGAATTCGTCAGGGTTCTCAGCTATCTGATCAATGTCATATTCAGTGAGGAAAATTTCGCATTCCAGGGCCTGATCGGATGTCATGCACATGATATCGACAGGTTCAGGTTCCAGTTGGCCTACTTCACTTATGACATAAAACATAGTTATCCCGTTATCCCCGTCCAAGTTTGTGGTTTTTCCCATTGGCTATCAACAGTTCCCCACTGGTCAGTCTGACTCCACATGACTTGGTCGTCCACAGATCGGCCGGATGTGGTGCGCTCGCCGCTGATCATGAGGAGATCTACAGGGCAGTCATCTACCATGGTTGGATCGAATGCCTGATTTCTGACCTGTTGGTGAACACGGATGAGTTGGGAACCACGATGAATCCAAAAGTCTTCGACAGCTAGGCCATCTCCGTTGGCATCTGGGATTGGAATCGTATGCAATTCTCTTGGATCGACTTCAGGTGAAAAGGGATGTTGGATTGGAAATGGGTGTTCACTTGTGGATGGAGTTGGACTATAACCACTTGTGTTTGTTGGGGGAATATGTTGACTTGGTTCTGAGTCAGGTTGGCTGAGATTTGATTCGGTCGGATTGTCCCCGATTGGCACATCAGGATTTGGTGGTTCTTCTGGTTGTTCGCTTTGATTGGGGTCTGCAGGAGGTGCTATCATTTCTGTCAGGTCCTCATATTGAAACACTCCCCTACCAGGATCCTTCGGTGGAAATGAGGAAATGACATGTTGCCCTGAGACATCGCATCCAGACTCGCAGAAGCTTCACGTTCCGAAAGGCACCTGATATGTTCTGGAGCAACCCGATAGACACGACTTGAAAAGGAGATCCATACAACATGTTGACCCTCTTGTACAATGACTCGTGCAGGGCCAGTCCATTGACCAGGGTTTTCACCTCGTCCAGGACGCCAGAACATAACAAACATTCCACCATGAAAACTTCAACGGTGAGGCCTTTGGCGTCGAAGGGACGCTCTTCGCAGCTTCTCACTGGATTCAGCATGAACAAAAGCCATTCGTGCCAGTTCTCGTTTTTGCAGCTGTTGCCGGAACTGAATCCCTTCTGGACTCAGTATCGGCAAGATAATGGGAGGCTTGGGGCATTTCATCCGGGAGGCCCCCAGGCAAAGCTCTACTTTTTCCAAGGACTAGAATCTCCGGAGAGTATCCCTTGGTTTGGGACATGGAGTTCTTGGCATTGCACAGATGTAACAAGGCGTCTTTGATCTGGTCATCATTTTCCACGGGTGTGTCCTGATCAAAACGCTCTAACATATGTTGCAATATTTCCCCACGTCTCTCTACCTTTCACATCTGCCAGCGTGCATAAGCTGCAACTACCCGTAGGTGAATGTCCATACCCTGTGCATATTGAGAAAACTGTTCAGCACAGAAGGCTGAACCATTGTCTATCACCATTTGTCGGCATGGACCTGCCCAGGCAAACCAATGAGTTTTCAACACATCAAACAGGGATGTTGCGTCAGTTTGGAACACAGGTTGTGCAATCTGAAAGCTGGTCGCCACATCAATGCAGTGCAAAAACTGGTATGTCTTTCCTGATTTGGCTGTCCATGTGACCAGGTCGCAGCCTACGCAGTCATTGAATTCTCTCGGTTCGGAGAGATGGGCAGGACGTGCAATCCGAGGCTCTTGCAACTCATGGCAGGTGCCACAATGAAAATCCGATAGCCCTTGGACAAGCTTGTCATCATATCCCTGACTTCGCAGGACAGCTTGCAACTTGGCAACACTGGGGTGACCCAGGTTGTGATGAATCTTGGACAACCATTGGCGTTTTTGGGCATCAAGTTCTAAAAACTTTGGACCATGTTTCAGTGTGGATCGTTCCAATTGCTCAAGATCCTGTGATGGCTCTGCTGGTGTTGGTGCTACTTTCCTAGGGGACCGCACTATGTCTTGATTATACCTAGGAGGCTCATGAGCCATTATGGGACCACTGGTATTTTCTTCATCGACTCTAATTCGTTTGGCGGATTGTTCTGGGCTGTCATCTGAGGGTCTTTTGACACTCACTTCTCGTCCAAACATTGTGACCAGAATTCTGGTGGGAGGCGATTTTGAACACGTGTTTCGATGGCTCATCCTTTCACAATTCTCCCATGGCTGTAAAGGGAGAGGGCTCAGATCATGACGGTGCAAACCGAGTGATAAACGCCATGGAGCATCTGCTCAAAAAGGTCTCCATCTTCCAGGCAAACTGTACCAACCCTGGGGGCATTCTGCAGAGCTTGAGTGAGAATTTGCTTCAGAGAATCCACAGGATCATCATTCACTTGAGGAGAAATGTTCTCACTGCGGGCTTCTGGCATTGGATTGGCTGCTGATGCTGAGGATTCAGCATATCCAGGGGGATTTGAGACCTTACCATTCAAGCGACGGCGCTTGGATTCAGGCTCACTGTCACCGTCATCAGCATGAAACACGGTATCTTGGCTGGCTATGGATGTTTCATGCACTTGTTTGCTTGCCAACAGGGTTCTAGCAATTCGCCTACCAAACACTCTGGTGTACAACTCGGTATATTCTGATACAGGACCCCAAGTTCCATCATGTCTCTTGAAGTTTCCAGCTACTTGAGTATGTTCATGATCACGGGAACATTTGAGAGTTGAAATATACTGATGCATGATGCATGATCATGGAGGTGGTCAAAATTTGCGTGCCCTTCTGCATAAACTGGTGATTGGTCGGATGCTTCAAGGCACCAGCATTGCAAAAATCACACCGAGCTCGGATGGTTTGCTCAACTATGAGCTGCATGACATCTTGATTCAACATCTCTGATCCCACCGGTTGTTCCAGGTGACAGTGATTTTCTGGGCCTCGATCTCTCTGGAACACGAAGACGGCTTCGCAAATCAGCAGGTGAACGAGATCCTGGGACTGGGCTTCAATGACCTTTTGGGCCATCTCAGGAGATTTACAGGCGTTGAACTGGTTCCATCGACACCAGGCTTTGCATTTTGGTGACAACCACACATTTCGAGGTCGACTACGAAACAATTCTTCATACAATTTGCATCTACCTTCATAGTAACACAGATTTCCATGTTGTAAACCAAAACGTTTCGCCTTCATCCCCTGCTGAATGCTCTGTCCAGTCAGCTGGCTTTCAGATGAGCAATAGACTTCAAGCACATCGATTCCTGGTTGTTGGGGTCCAAGCAATTTTCCGGACTCATCAATCCAACCCCGATGGATACCATATTGAATCATTTCTTGCAAAATGCTGTTTTCTTGATAGGGATCTCGGGATGATGATGCAGTCAAAGGAAATTTGGAGTGTCCAAGTGCTAGTGCATACTGGTTATATTCACAAATGCATTGCTCAATCATGAAAGTCTGCGATGAGCTGGCTACTGACAGATCTCGCTGGGCTTCTGCTGAGTCAGCAACTTGAGCTGACCGATCACTTCGCTCAGTACACCTTCGATCTGGTCGAGGCGCTTGGCATTCTCCAATTCGACTGGGGCTGCTGGTGGTGTCAGATGATCCCACCATTCCTCCTCCTCGGTCTCCAGATCGATGGTCATCGTTGAGGAGCGACCACCGGCCGTTCCAGCCTGAGCCTTGGCTTTGGGGCAGACTGAGACTGGTGAATTGCCCGCTGAGGCGCCGCTGGCTGGCGGAGGGGTGACCCCTTGCTCGAGCTCTTGTCGTTCGATCCATTGCATCAGGTAGTGGTTGAAGATCTGATGTTCCTGCTTGGGACTGCAGCCCGATTTCTTCAGAAACCACTTGCAGTAGTTGGGATCGTTGGCAACCACTTCGGAGAATCCCTGTCCCTTCTTGGCCTCGCCGAAGAGGATCACTTGGCGTCCCAGTTCCTCGAAGGACATCTTCATCACATCTTGGCTCTGTCGGAGCTGCGCCTTCTTGATCTGCATCACTTCGAAACGTTCGGCCAGGTCGGAGGACATGGCTATGTGGCTCGGAGTGGATTTCACTGAGGGCACACTGAGGATCAGCGGACTTGATGTCACTCGGAAGGCTGTCGGACAAACTTGCCTCAAGGCTATGTGCAGGATCCACACATGCAGGTGATTCCTTCGATTGAACCTGGTGATGATCATTTTCGGTTGACCTGGGCAGACCTTCTACCTCATGACCATGTGATTGCAAAATCAGGTCAGATGGCGGCATGCTGGAATTTTCCGGAGACACAGGTGTGTCAGCTTTTGGAGGCTTCATGGCCGTCAGCGCACAAAAATCCAACAAAAACAGCTTCTTGCCTGACAACTGGAGAAGCATTTCACAATTGAGATTTCGGAAAAATATGCTCTGACGGTTCGTGTCGATGATCGCACCAAGGCTTCGGCATACATCGTTCGAAATCAAAAATGGTGTTCGGGATTCAACCACTGCAATCTTGATCCAGCATTTGTCAACGGGAACAAATAGAGCTTTGGTACATGGTACAACACTGTTGTTGCCGAATCTAAAGGTCATTTCGACAGGTCGTTCGTGCACCAACTTTCTGACATCTGCAGGAAGGCTTTCCAAAAACTCTGGAACCTGCTGTTGGCCAATCACTGTCTGGGAGGCACCAAGATCTAAGATTCCTACAGCCTGAGCAGTTGCAAACATGATTGTGTCAGTCCTTAGATCAGGTGATGACATGGGTGGCATGACTTGAATTGGCTCTCCTCGGACAGGTGACAAGTTCCCTGCAAAAGGCTTTTCGGTCTGACCTACTGCATTATCTCCTGTGTTTTCTGGAGATGGGGTTGTGCTACTACGCTCAGGTTCATATTTCCTGACGGCAGGTTGGGAAACTTCGGTCATGGTCATCAGTCTGGAAACACAGTTGCGAACCTGTTGATAGTATGGCATTTCCCACATCCCTTTGGCGGATTGCTCACAAGCATATTTTGATTTATGACCCTTATTCCCCATACTAGTTAAGACTACCCCAACATGTGATTTTCTGGAATCAGTCAACGGGTCCTCATCAGCTGTGGGTGTCAGGACATCCGGCTGCCACATCTCAGGAGCCATGACATACACATCGGCCTCATCATCATCCAAGTCCTGGTTCACGGAGATCATGACATTGGCGGTCTGAGCTCGACCGGCTGCTTGTCCAGATGGTCCAGACTGTGTCCTTCGCGGACACTCAGCTTTCCAATGTCCTCTCTGGCCGCAAAGGCGGCAATCCGATTCTGCGATTCGGACAGCCAAGGGTTTTCGCCCTCGGCCTTGGAATTTGAATTTGCCCTTTCGTCCAGATCCTTTGCCTCGATTGGGCCAAAAGCCACGATTCTTGGTTTTCTCTGACAGTCTCTTGCGAGCATCCAAATAGGTACTCATGTATGTCCCCATTTCTGCATCTCCCTGTACTGCATCGATCAAAGCCCTCTTCAAACTGTTGGACCACCAGGGCGTCTTCATCGCCTTCTGCCAGAAATTGATCAATCAGGGCATCTGGGAGTTCGACTCATCAGCATAGTTCGACTCAATCAGCGGCCAGTGCATAGTTCGACTCATCAGCATAGTTGCAATCTTCCTCAAAGTCCTGGACGTAGTTCACATCGTATGTCTTGGTCTTATAGTTCTTCTGTTGCCCTTGGACTTCATAGAAGAATTTTGCACCCAGCATTCTGATTGCACTGACAACTGTGTCATACTTGAGATTCCCCTGCGCCTCAACTATGACTCGTTTCTTGTCGTCAGGGGTCAGAGTGGAGTTTCGAAGGAGGATGTACGCCCTCATGTCACTGAGAGTCGCCCCCTGAGCCACGAGGTCTTCAAAGAGTACCTCATGCCTCGCAACGTAGCTCTCGTTGCTCTCGTCCGGTCTCTGCGATACTCCAAAGATCGCTTTCTCGAACTTGGAGTACGTGTCTTCCAGGACAATCTTTCCCCAAACTCCTCCAAGAGTGGTGATGATCAATTTGATGCCCTCCATGCTGTTGACCTTCAACTGTTCTGGTTTCAGACGAACCACCTTCTGAAACGCCGAACCACGGCATTGGAGCGCCGCTCTTGGCGCTAATTGGCCAAGGTGTTCTGGTGGCCATATCCCTGCCAAGAACTCCAGACGCCGTGCATATTCAGTCATATCAGTTTCTCCTGGTTCAAAGCTTGGGATCAAGTGCCATGGTAGGTGTGATGCAGATCCAACTGCTCCCGTTCCAGTTGTCGTGGATGGTTCAGCAGGTGTCTCGGTCGCACCAAACATGGTGTTGTCTGTTCAGGCCCAAGGACCTGCTCCCCTCCAGGGACGTGAGCTGTTCACCAGCCCTTTCACTTGCACTGATTGCGGTCGCCCTGGAGAGCTCTGGGCTCCGCTACCAATGTGAATTGACAACACTGGTAGGGACCCCCTGCTTCCACCCAGGCACCTGATGGCACTAAAGGGGCCAAAACCCTGTAGATGTTGGGTTATCCCAAATGGTAGTGGTCCTCCTGAACCTCCAAGATGATATGTCGTGGATACCAACCACAGATAGAACACGGTGCCAACCCTATGGCTTCAATGGAATTTCCGCCCCACTGAGCGCGCAGAACACAAGGCCTTTTCGTCGGTTCACTCGTCCCGGCACAACCCCATCTCGGGCCTTAACAGGATTCGGCTGCGATGGATACCCCTGCAGTCAGGCATAGGAACATGACGACTCACCCAGGCCAGGCATGTGACATGGAGGATTCCAGAAAATCACGCTCCCAAGATTTTATCTTTATTTATGTTATTAGAAAACTTTTTGCTTTTCACAAAGACCAGGTTTGGGTCTTTGGGCATCAACGGCTGCTTTGTCAACAAGGAAAACCCTTATCAAGTCACAATGCAACTGTTTGGCCCTGAGGGATCGGGCTAGCTGGAACTTTCGGTGGCATTTGAAAGCCACATGCGCTGCATCTTCTTGTCGGCACGTTCTTTCAAAACTTCATGTATGTCATACATACATACATACATACATACATACATCCATCCATCCATCCATCCATCCATCCATCCATCCATACATACATACATACATACATAGCATACATACATAGCATACATAGCATACATAGCATACATAGCATACATAGCATATATACATACATACCATATATACATACATACATACATACATACGTACGTACGTACGTACGTACGTACATACGTACATACGTACATACGTACATACGTACATACGTACGTACATACATACATACAATTACATACATTACATTACATTACAGTACATTACATTACATTGCAACACATCACATCACATCACATTACATTACATTACATACAATACATACGTTACATACAATTACATACAATTACATACAATTACATACAATTACATACAATTACATACAAGTACATACAATTACATACAATTACATACATACATACATACATACATACATACATACATACATACTTACATACATACATACATACATACAATTACATACATACAAGTACATACAATTACATACATACAATTACATACATACATACATACATACATACATACATACAATTGCATACAATCGCATACAATTACATAAATACATACATACATACATACATACACACACACACCCTTCCTTCCCAATTACATACATACATACAATTACATACAAACAATTACATACATACACACACATCCATACATCCATACATACATACATACATCCATACATCCATACACCCATACATCCATACACCCATACATCCATACATCCATACATACATACATTTCATATATACATACATAGATACATACAATTACATACAATTACATACAGTTAGATACAATTACATACAGTTAGATACAATTACATACAATTACATACAGCTACATACAATTACGTACAATTACATACAATTACATACAATTACGTACAGTTACATACATACATTAAAAACAATACATACCATACATAACATACATAACATACATACATACATACATACATACATACATACATACATACATACATACATACATACATACATACATACATACATACAATTACATACAATTACATACAATTACATACAATTACATACAATTACATACAAATACATACAAATACATACATACATACATACATACATACATACGTACGTACGTACATACGTACATACGTACATACGTACATACGTACGTACATACATACATACAATTACATACATTACATTACATGACATTACAGTACATTACATTACATTGCATCACATCACATCACATCACATTACATTACATTACATTACATACAATACATACGTTACATACAATTACATACAATTACATACAATTACATACAAGTACATACAATTACATACAATTACATACATACATACATACATACATACATTACATACATACATACATACATACAAGTACATACAATTACATACATACATACATACATACATACAATTGCATACAATCACATACAATTACATAAATACATAAATACATACATACATACATACATACATACATACATACATACAACTACATACATACAATTACATACATACAATTACGTACATACAATTACGTACATACAATTACATTCATACAATCACATACATACAATTACATACATACAATTACATATCAACAATTACAAACATACATACATACATACATACAGTTACATACATACAATTACATACATACATTTACATACATACAATTACATACATACAATTACATACATACAAGTACATACAGGTACATACAATTACATACAATTACATACAATTACATACAATCACATACAAAATTACATACAAATACATACAATTACATACATACAAATACACACAATTACATACATACAATTACATACATACATACATACATACACACACATCCATACATCCATACATACATACATACATCCATACATCCATACACCCATACATCCATACACCCATACATCCATACATACATACATTTCATATATACATACATAGATACATACAATTATATACAATTACATACAGTTAGATACAATTACATACAGTTAGATACAATTACATACAATTACATACAGCTACATACAATTACGTACAATTACATACAATTACATACAATTACGTACAGTTACATACATACATTAAAAACAATACATACCATACATAACATACATACATACATACATACAATTACATACATTACATTACATTACATTACAGTACATTACATTACATTGCATCACATCACATCACATCACATTACATTACATTACATTACATACAATACATACGTTACATACAATTACATACAATTACATACAAGTACATACAATTACATACAATTACATACATACATACATACATACATACATACATACATACATACAAGTACATACAATTACATACATACATACATACATACATACATACATACATTTGCATACAATCACATACAATTACATAAATACATACATACATACATACATACATACAACTACACACATACAATTACATACATACAATTACGTACATACAATTACGTACATACAATTACATTCATACAATCACATACGTACAATTACATACATACAATTACATATCAACAATTACAAACATACATACATACATACATACAGTTACATACATACAATTACATACATACATTTACATACATACAATTACATACATACAATTACATACATACAAGTACATACAAGTACATACAATTACATACAATTACATACAATTACATACAATTACATACAAATACATACATTTACATACATACAATTACATACATACAATTACATACATACAAGTACATACAAGTACATACAATTACATACAATTACATACAATTACATACAATTACATACAAATACATACATTTACATACATACAATTACATACATACAATTACATACATACAAGTACATACAAGTACATACAATTACATACAATTACATACAATTACATACAATTACATACAATTACATACAAGTACATACAACTACATACAATTACATACACATACATATAATTACATACAATTACAGACAATTACATACAAGTACATACAATTACACACAATTACATACATACATACATACATACATGCATACATGCATACATGCATACATGCAAACATACGTACATACAACTACATACAACTACATACAACTACATACATACATACATACATACATACATACATACATACATACATACATACATACATACATACATACAATTACATACAATTACATACAATTACATACAATTACATACATACAAGTACATACAATTACATACAATTACATACAATTACATACAATCACATACAATTACATACAAATACATACAAGTACATACATACAAATACATACAATTACATACATACAATTACATAAAATTACATACAATCAAAAACAATTACATACAATTACATACAAGTACATACACACACATACAATTACATACAACTACATACAATTACATACATACAATGACATATCAACAATTACAAACATACAAACATACATACATACATACAGTTACATACATACATACATACATGCATGCATGCATGCATACATACATACATACATACAATTACATACATACAATTACATACATACAAGTACATACAATTACATACATACATACATACATACATACATACATACAATTGCATACAATCACATACAATTACATAAATACATACATACATACATACATACATACAACTACACACATACAATTACATACATACAATTGCAAACATACAATTACATACATACATACATACATACAATTGCATACATACATACATACATACATACATACATACATACATACATACATACATACATACATACATACATACATACAATTACAAACATACATACATACATACATACAATTGCATACATACATACATACATACATACAATTACATACATACAATTACATACATACAATTACATACATACAAGTACATACAAGTACATACAAGTACATACAATTACAAAAAATTACATACAATTACATTCAATCACATACAATTACATACAAATACATACAATTACATACATACAAATACATACAATTACATACAATTACATACAAGTACATACAATCATATACAATTACATACAATTACATACAAGTACATACAATTACACACAATTACATACATACATACTTACATACATACATACATAATGCATGCATGCATACAGGCATACATGCATACATGCATACATGCAAACATACGTACATACAATTACATACTTACATACATACATACATTACATACAATTACATACAAGTACATACAAGTACATACATACATACATACATACATACATTACATTACATTACATTACATTACATTACATTACATACAATACATACGTTACATACAATTACATACAATTACATACAAGTACATACAATTACATACAATTACATACATACATACATACATACATACATACATACTTACATACATACGTACATATGTACATACGTACATACGTACATACGTACATACGTACATACGTACATACGTACATACGTACATACGTACATACGTACATACGTACATACGTACATACGTACATACGTACATACGTTCATACGTTCATACGTACATACGTACATACGTACATACGTACATACGTACATACGTACATACGTACATACGTACATACGTACATACGTACATACGCACATACGTACATACGCACATACGCACATACGCACATACGCACATACGCACATACGCACATACGCACATACGCACATACGCACATACGCACATACGCACATACGCACATTGGTACATACGTACATACGTACATACGTACATACGTACATACGTACATACGTACATACGTACATACGTACATACGTACATACGTACATACGTACATATACATACATTACATTGAATTACATTACAATTACATTACATCACATCACATCACATCACATCACATCACATCACATCACTTTACATACATTTTTACATACACACATACACACATACATACATACATACATACATACATACATACATACATTACAATTATACAATTACATACATACCATACATTACATTACATTACATTAGATTAGATTACATTACATTACATTACATACAGTACATACATACATTACAATACATACATTACAATACATACATACATACATACATACATACATACATACATTACATAACATAACATAACATAACATTACATTACATTACATTACATAACATAACATACATACATTACATACATTACATACATACATACATACATACATACATGCATCCATGCATACATACATACATACATTACTTTCTTTACTTACATTCCTTACATGCATACATACATAAAATACATAGATACATACATACCATACCATGCCATACCATGCCATACCATGCCATGCCATGCCATGCCATACCATGCCATACCATACATACAGACAGACAGACAAACATACATACATACATTACGTTACGTTACACTACATTACACTACAGTACATTACATTACATTACATACATATTCTTTACATAGATGGTCAGCATGTAAATGCATGCTGCGTTTTTTCATCCATCAAACAATCTCGCCCACCCCTGAAGTTGTCTTTTTGCAACTTATTCTTCTTTGTCCCATCGTTTCTATTCTACCTCTGAATCTTTCTATATACATCTCTCTCTCTCTATCTATCTGTCTATCCGCCCATACGTCTATATATTCGATCTTCTCTATCATAGCTACTAATTTAGCTTCTGGCGGCGTATCCATCCTAGTGATCCACTGCAATCCAGCATTTGATGGATCATATGAACAGTAACAGAGATGTTCAGATACCCAAGCAACATGAGCCTGTTCGTCCACAAGTTCCGCAGCGAGATTGCCAAAGTAAACTTCGCGCATAACATTGGACACTTGCACCTGTTGCAGTCTGTGGTTCTGAACTCACATCGTCCCCCCAGAGACAGGATTGTGTGTGTGTCCACTGCCATGTCATGTGCGCTCCTGATATTGAATGGGTTTCGTTTGCAATCAAAGCGAATCAGTCAATGGACAGGTTGCCTCCCGGGCTAATATGGGCTGATAGAATCACTGGTGATATGTTCTTACCGCAGATAGCTGTAGCAAGTAATGGTCATGAAGCTGCGTGCAGATATATATATATACATACTGCTGTGCAGCTGTCGCAAACCTGCCACTCGGATCTAATTACCCGGCATGTAATTACTTGATGCTAGGGCTACTGCTACTCGAGAGTGTCGCCAAACATCGGGGTGAACCACTGCTGACCCAGCTCCTGACCCGGCTTTCCCCAAGTCTTGCCCCAAGCCTTGCCAACTTCAGGCTCTTCGATAGGTGAGATGAGACCTCTCTCCCGCAATGGTTGCACATCAAGCTGTGGATTTTCTCCGTTGGGTGCCGGTATATAATGCTGCGGACGGCCAACACGGACATGCCTCCCCAGCATCCTAAGCGGTCGACCCTACAAGCAACTTTGGTTGAACCCAAAAGTATTTGAATTTTAAATCATCGGCACGAAAGACAAGTTGACAGCTTTCAGCAATCACGTTCACTGCAGCTGATAGCAGTCAGCCAAACAAACTTGAACAATCTCTTGAACACCGGTACTAGGTAGATTTATTGAAACTTTCTTGCATACAAAGTACTCAAAGCCATTCATTGCAATGGCAGTGGTGGTGAGTACATCATCCATGAACTCCACGAATGCAAACATACCTTCGCCTTTGGGTGGAAAGAAGATGGACTTCACCGGATCGACAACGTCTGGATATCGCTCCACAAAGGCGGGCAAGGCATGGAAGAGACGAGTGAAGGCTTCCCGCAACATGGCCTCGTCCGCCTGAACACCCAACATCAAGATACATCATGCACACACTCTCGCTGTGTGTCTCTCTCTCTCTCTCAGCACACCCAGAGACTCAGCCTATCCAGACTCAATCTCTCTCAACAAAGGCAGCAAGAAACACTTGTCTTTTTTCTGGTAGACCTTTCATTGCAGAACCCAAATCCCTGCGAGCACTAACGCGCTGCTGTTTGTATTGATGAAGATGGTGCTGCTAATGTTGCCATTGTCGCTGTTGTTGTGGCTCAGGCTTTGTTACTGTCCTTGTCGATGCTGTCAATGCTGATTCCTTCAACCACACATCCACGAAGTAGGGGAATGGATGAGACGCACTTGGATGGAGAGACTTGAACGCGGCCTTGTTCTGTGGAAGATTTCCAACGTAGCATTCACGCCGTTTCTTGCCACCAGCAACAGAGTCCATGAGACCACGCTGGCTCAGCAGCTTTTGATCAGGATCACTTGGATCCGGCCTCACACAGGCAGAAAAAGCCGAAATTAACACAAAACCATCAGTCACACTATATCTGTTGTTGCCTTCTGTCGCAGATATTGCCTATTTCAGTCTTTGCAGCATGTCTTACCTATTTCTCCCGCCTTTATCTCCTACAGGATTGCAATGTCACTGTCGTTCAATCTTGGCCCCGGTGCCCTGGTGCCATTGTCCAATTCCTGACACCGCCTGACACCGCCTGACACCGCCTGACACCGCCTGACACCGCCTGACACCCTTAGAGCTTGGAATGGAGGATGCCAAGTGCTGGCCAAACGCAGTCGCGTCATGCAAGTTTCCTGCCTCACATCCCACTTTGATCGCCGACGGTTAGATGTCTTCGAGACTGGGGTCGTGGATCTTGATACCCTGATCTTTCGTCGTGGTGTTCGTGTCCTGACAAAGGCCACAAGACACGAAAAAAAAAGAAGTGCAAACTCAGGTCAAGCAAATCAACCACTCTGAAGACTTTGATCCTGTGTCATTTTTTGTTAGAAAGGAAAACAAGTTTGAGTTTGGCCAAATCACTTTCTTGCCTCTCCGGAAAAGAGTGCAAGGACCAACACGTACCGTGCACGTCAACACATGGTGTACACATGCTTTACATACACTATCGCATTCTCCGTCTCTCACACTGTCTCACTCTTGTCGAAGACTCCGAGAAAAGATTGTATGGTGGACCAGAGTCCAGAGACTGCAGAGGAGGGTAAGCTGGACTGCATCAATCAACAGGCGGAATGGTATTGACAGTTGGATCTTGAGAGGTTTCTCATTTCAAGAAATTGTTCAACATCGAACCCCCATGCCTTCTTCCACTGGAACTGCGGCTGCGACGTCGTGACCCAGGCGGTGATGGCAAGCCAAGCTCTGCGCGAGTTCCAGCCCATTCAGATCTCCTAGAGGCAGCGCCGCAAGGGCAGAAATACTACGAAGGGGAATAGAAACACATCGAAATACAAGAAAATTCAACTGTTCAACTGCCGACTATTCTTCACGTTTGCATGCGATATACTATTTGTGTATATATATATATATAGTATATATATATATATATACGTATGATATACACATGCATATGTTCATATATGTATGTCTGTCTGGATGCATAAGTGCACCCATGATCATGCATGGCTATTTGTTTATATGTCTATGTTATCTATGTGTATGTGCATATATATATATATATGTATGTCTGCACGTATGTAGACACGTAGACACGTATATTTGCACCTGTACATATATATATATATATATATATACGTATATGTATATATTGATGTACAAGTATAATGTTGTATGTATGTATATGTGGAATGTTTGTATGTATATATGCACTTATGTATGTATATATATATATATACACATGCGGTATGGGATAATATAAAATTTTTGTGTGGTTGATGTATGCTGCTACAACAGACACGCAGTTTTCCTTAAACCATGACACTCTCGCCGCAGTGACATGTATGTCTTCTGGAAAAATGCGTTTCTGAACTGAGCTAAGCTTATAAATTTTTACATCCGGGAAGGCTGAAACGATGCTAAGCCAGCTATGCTGGACATGGGGTTGGTTGGCAGGTGGGGGAACTTTCGCCAATAACCCTCACCGGGAGTTATACACACCCGGATGCTACCAGTACCTTAAAGTTGGTGTACGTTGGGCTAACAACATTCATTTTGAAGTTGCAAGTTGTCGACTTAACTCACATCACGCCGCTGAAGGCAAATCTTTTGTGGCAGGCGCTGTGAAAAACACTAGGCACATCACGCCGCTGAAGCCACATCACGAGCATTGTTTTTTGCAATGATTCATTGGGGACGCCAATGAATTCCGCAAATCACAGAAAGTGATTGAAATCAAGGAAACATCGCGCGCGCGCGCAGTCAACATGCACTTTTTCCTTGGAAATCACCTGCAAAAATCAACAAAACATTGCGCGCACGCAGTCATAATACACTTTTGCCTTAGCGTTGCGACGCGGTGCCGGTCGGAGCCAGCAGCAGCAGCAGCAGAAGCAGCAGAAGCAGCAGCAGAAGCAGCAGAAGCAGCAGGAGCAGCAGAAGCAGCACAGCACCAGCACAAGCAGCACAAGCAGCACAAGCTGCACAAGCTGCACAAGCTGCACCAGCAGCAGCACAAGCGCTCTGACAGCAGCACCTTGCAGTAGCACCCTGCAGCAACCAAGCTCCAAAGCGCAAACAGCACTCTGACAGCAGCGCCTTGCAGCGGCACCCTGCAATGGCACCAGCAACCCAGCTACAAAACGCAAACATGCAACTCTGCCTATACTTGAAGTAATAACCACAGTAGCTTCGCTATCTGGTGCAAAAAAAACCACACGAGGAAAAAAACCGACTATGGAACTAGGTCAATCATGGAAAAACCGAGCTGGTAAACCGGCAATCATGTATGATTTAGTACAAATTATCAAATCACAAGATTTGAGTAAAACTGTGTTTTGTATGGCGGGCGCCAATCAAGATGCGACTTCAACAAGAAGATGCGACTTAAGTCAAGACCCTAGCGCACACGCGACGGAGCCTTGTTTGGAGATGGTGTGAGGTTGGGCTCGGCAGTGTGCGGGCAATGGCAATCTCTAACTTTTTCCATTCCATCATGAAGTCCAAAGCACAACAAAGGGACTCAAGCCTGCTTGCTTGCCCATGTGAGCCTGCTGTTTTGTCAATGGGCCTGTAGAACCTGGAAGATAGACAATGTTTATGGAAGGTGTTTTCACTTGGCCTGCCGAGGACATTTGCTGCTTTTCAAACTTGCAACTATATATAATATATAGATGTGATAAGATCCTAAACACCTACAAAACCATACCGCCATCTATGAGCACCGGAACATGGTCCAGACTGGTCTCCCCTCATACTCAGATCGCCTGGCTACCGCCCATTCCGTTCTCCCTAAGGCCCTAAGCGCTTAGAAGCGGACTCCAAAGTTCTGCCGAAGATGACTTTTAATGTGTCACATCTCTTCCCCGGCTTGCCCAAACTCTTCTGCCCTTCTTTGCAGTGTACAAATGCTCTACATGTCACCAAAAGCTGGCACTTCCTTCACATCCTTTCAAACCTTACACTGGGACGAATTGTCGCTAACGTATACCAACGCTGAACTTACCACGCGGCATATTCGGGTCCCTTCGTAACGACAGCCGTTGGCACCAGAAGTATTAGTTTTGCCATGTGGGATACATATCCATATATCTGTATTTAAATACTATATTATATGACACAATGTGCAATATATTTGTATATAATATACACATTCTAGAGGAAAAATAGACCGCCGCACCGAGCGAAAACTTGATCAAGCTGGCAATTTCCTCTGGTTAAGTGCACGCAAAAAAAAACTCGGCACCTTCGGCGCAGGCAGATTTCACAATATTCCGGTCTATTCCCAGTTTGACTCTGTTTTTGAATCAGACATGAAACACAACAAGTTCAACTCATGAAAAAGTTTATCAAAAACCCACCTCGGCACCCTCTCCCTGTCGATCTTTGCCTGGTTCCATTGTCAAGTGTGGATGTTCACTCGATGCAATGAGGTGAATACCATGCCCTGGTGCCATGTCATGCCGGGCCTCCCTCTGACGCTTTGGGGAAGAGCCCAAAGACGTTGAGCGCCCGCGTCTTGGCGAGGACGATCTGAATCTGGACACGGAGCGCTGAGAGCGATGAGACCGCTGAGAGCGCAAAACTCGTGACAACTTGGGCGACTCCGGCGACTCAAGCGACTCAAACGTCGGGTCCTGGCTCTGGAGATCTACTGCAACAATGGAATCATACAATGCATGCATGCATGCATGTAGGCACGTATGTATGCATGCATGTAGGCACGTATGTATGCATGCATGCATGCATGTATGTATGTATGCATGTAGGCACGTATGTATGCATGCATGCATGCATGTATGTATGTATGCATGTAGGCACGTATGTATGCATGCATGCATGTATGTATGTATGCATGTAGGCACGTATGTATGCATGCATGCATGCATGTATGTATGTATGCATGTAGGCACTATTATGTCATGCACTGTAGCACGTATGTATGCATGGCATGTAGGCCCGTATGTATTCATGCATGTAGAGACACTATGTATGCATGCATTAGGCACGTATGTCATGCATCTGTAGCAACGCTGTATGCATCATGGAGGCCGTATGTATGTATGCATGTAGGCACGTATGTATGCATGCATGTAGGCACGTATGTATGCATGCATGCATGTATGTATGTATGCATGTAGGCACGTATGTATGCATGCATGTAGGCACGTATGTATGCATGCATGCATGTATGTATGTATGCATGTAGGCACGTATGTATGCATGCATGCATGCATGTATGTATGTATGTATGCATGTAGGCACGTATGTATGCATGCATGTAGGCACGTATGTATGCATGCATGCATGCATGTATGTATGTATGCATGTAGGCACGTATGTATGCATGCATGCATGCATGTATGTATGTATGCATGTAGGCACGTATGTATGCATGCATGCACGTATGTATGCATGCATGCATGCATGTATGTATGTATGTATGCATGTAGGCACGTATGTATGCATGCATGCATGCATGTATGTATGCATGTAGGCACGTATGTATGCATGCATGCATGCATGTATGTATGCATGTAGGTACGTATGTATGCATGCATGCATGCATGTATGTATGCATGTAGGCACGTATGTATGCATGCATGCATGCATGTATGCATGCAGGTACGTATGTATGCATGCATGCATGCATGTATGTA
>CAMXCT020003652.1:0-25429 GCA_947184155.2 Cladocopium goreaui | reverse complement strand
CGACATACATCAACCACAGCCACTGTAATGCTCTCCGCAGCACCTGCACGTTTGCCACCTTTAGTAAGACCCAAAGAAATTACTGCAGTGTGAGAAGACAGATCCACTGTTACATCCTTGTTCCTAATGGCAAGAACTTCCCCAGTACGAAGCATTCCGTAAAAACCCAGAAGGAGGGACAGAGCCATTGCGTGTCTTCGATGAAAGAGGAAATATCCGACAACACACTGCAACACTTTCTCAGGAAAAGGAGGGGCACGGTTAGGTAACTCATTCACACTCCAGGTTTTCAGGAGCCGCCACGCTCCCGGAATGGCACCCCTGATCCGTGGGCTTGTATCCTGAAGAGAGGCTAGGGTATCGGACGCTAAGGCCCGGCCTTCCCCAGTGGCCCACAGATGTTCAAGGTATTCACAAAGAAGAGGATCAAAGAGAGAGAGTTTCCGAGGAATTTCAATTTGGTTTTTGTCTAAGAAGCTGTAGAAACGATCCTTTGCCTTGTCATATCTAGCTCGAGTACGAGGTTGAATGGTCAACCCCCGGAGAGTACCCATTTGTTTGCGCACCTGAACCCTTTGCTGCTGTGTACGGCCTTCTAACCTTTTTTGACCTTTCCCCATTTCCGTACCTTACACCGCCGACTTGGGCGGTCAGCTGGGTTCTGGGAGGTGTGAACATAGGTCCACACCGGGTGAAGATTGGCCGCCAGCAGCAGGGTATTCAAGCGCATCATGGTTCTCCGTAACCTTTTGCTCGAGCTGCGCCCTCGTGAGAGAGCATGAAGGACAACAAGGCTGTCTACCAAATGGAGACATCGGCAGTTATAGGAACGTTTTTTGATGATCAACCACCTGATCGTAGTAAAGGCAGCTCGCAGCTCCAAGGAGTTAATGTGCTCAGCACCTCCCTTCCACCGCCATCCAGCAACTTCTGCCCACTTCCACAGTTTGGCGGGAATGCTACTCCGCAAGCGGTGGTACTTTACAACGTGCTCTGATGGCGCCTGCAGCAGGAGATCCTCTCCCTTTACGGACACTAATCCTGCAAGCCTGCGTGACAGGCCCCCATCAGGGTATACCGTTGGCACCTCCCGACGCACAGGAGGGCGGCGCAGGATAGACTGCAGACTACTCCCAGCTCCAGGAGTCAGCTGGTCAACCACACCTTGAATAGACAACCTCGGTGCCAACCCCAAGCGTTCGAGGAGTTGCTTTACCAGGCACACAACCACCGGAACAGACCAGCTGTTGCCCAGAAGAGTTTTTCGGATATCCTCGTACCGCTGACCCACCCTTTCAGCCTTAGGAACACACTGCTGAGTATAGTTCATAGGGAAGCCCAAAATTACTTCCCTTTCGACAATTGATGCCACCCGAACTTCATGCTGAGGATGATGAACACCAAAGATCGCCTTATACTGATAAGGTGGGTACCTGTGAGCGTCGGCCTTCCAACGCCTCAAAGCACCCTCGTCACAGGTGTGGATCCCAGCTGGGCGTCGTCCTGGCATGTTAGACGGCCGAGACGTGGTAAAGGTCGCCAGCCGCTGCCCAGGTGGAACAAACCACCCTGGCTCCAGGAACTCCTTGGACATCACTTCTGCTGTGAGTTCGACAGGCGTTACCTTGGCCCAGCCTTGATGACGAGGAGCCAGGAGTTGCATTCCCTCTTCATTGCAAAGCTCCCAAGTCAACCAGTAGAGCCTTGGTCGCCGTGCCAAGCTGACTCCCGCAGCGTCGACCTGGTAAGGAGTAACCCCCACTCCCTCTGACATAGCAGTGCGGTCTGGTTCGTCCATTGATGCCACACTTTCCATGATAATGTGAACTTGGGCCCAAGGAAACACTTTTCGAAACAGGTCAGCAATCCGGGGAACCTCTTTGTAGAGACTACTCCGCACATCACGCTGGGATCCTTTCCGGTCTGAGTTCAAACCGCTAACCCCCTGACAGGGAGGCCCAGCCCCCAGGAGTACAACTCCCACCGAGCAGAAAGTACAAGCCCAATCCTTCACCAAAGTCTCGGACACCCCCTGCACAGTGGGCACCAGGATGGTTCCAGGGAAGAAGCTCTCTACCACACGGTTAGCATGGGCATTACATTCGACACTAATGTGCCCAGCAAGCGGCACCCGCAAAAGGTCCACCGCTACACGCAACGCCCCTATGCCGTCGAAGAGGCCCACAGTCAGTACTTGGATATCGTCGAAGGGTTCTTCTAACTCCCCCCTCACAGGAGCACCTTGCGCCCTCACCCCGAAAGAGGTGAGCCCCACACTGGCACAAATACCTCCCCCCTGAGAGGAGGCGTCACTCGCTGTAACCTGAGCATTCATGGGGGTCTGAAAATCCATCTGGGCTAGGGGCACAAGCGCACAGAAGCGCAAGATTTCCAATTTAACCTCATGAGGCACCACCCTCTTCACAACAGGAGGCTCCTTCTTCAGACTTTCAATATGCCCCCAGATTGCATTCAAGGAGGACAGGAGGGCACGGCGAAACATACAGATATACACCAAACCGCCAGCCACAACTTGTAGCTCCTTTTGACTAGCCCTCCCACGGGTTATAACCTCCCAGGCTAACCCCAAATACTTCAGAATCTTGCTGGGCCTAGCAAAAGCCACCCCCGCCTGTCCATCGATGTAGGCCCCAGACACCTCTGCAGTGAGGCTGCCCTGAACAGCCTTCTTGGGATGCCGCGGGAGCTCCAGCTCGGAGTACTGGTGCCGCATAGCCACCTGAGCGGGAGAGGGAAGGCCTTCAACCTCATCCACCAACGCTTTGTCGACCTTTCTGACCTCATCCCAGTTATCCAGATAAATTCTAAACATCTCCTTGGAAACCGTTGGGGGTCGATCACGTCGGAGTTCCTTGTGCCCCCCCACTCCCAGGGGATTGCTCCAACGGGCAACATTTCGGTGGATATGTTGGGCAAGCCCAACACTGTTGACGAATCCCATAGGTAAAACCAAAGACACCAAATGGCACACCTCACCCTTCCAACAAGTGGGCACCAAGAAGTCGGGAATCGGTTTCGAAAATCCCATCAGGGGCAACCAAGAAGGGGGAAGTCGAAACAGGTAGTAAAAACACTTAATGTCTTCACTGGCCAACATGGCAATCTCGGAGTCTTCCAAAAAGAACGCATTGAAGCCCGCAATGGTGGGCAACGTTCCCGTATCCCCTTGGAAAGTCCTCACCAAACGATTCGTAGGAATAAGATTCATGATAAGTCTATGTTGTTCCTGGTTATCAACAATCTCATTCTTCAGCACCGAAAATAATCCATTAAGAACAGGCTTGCTCCCGACATGATGAAGCTCCCGTTGAGGGAGGATCCCACAGATCTTGGCTTTCAGGAGCCCCCGGACAACATCGGGCCATTCTTCATCAGAGACCATCACTTTGGGAACCTTCCCCAACTGCTGCAAATCAGTAGGTAAAAGATAGTCAGTGAAATGAGTCACATACTGTTGACATCCCCCCACACAGAAAGCTTCCAGCTCCAAACTCCCCACTTCCGACGGGAGTGCACCAGAAATACTTTTCCAAGTGAAAGAACACGCCAGTTTGATTTCATCACCTCTATAATCGATACCTCTGGTCAAAAACAGTTCAGAAAAGGGGGTGTCAGGAACCTTCTCGTTAAGGGGCCACATGCGGTCCAGGAAAGCCAGAACGGTAGCTGCAACTTTTTTCTGCGCGTCGGTCACACGAGTGGCTCCAGCTTCGCCTACTCCATACATGGAGTTCAATCCCAAAAGGATCGCCGCCAACCAAGCTGCCTTCTCAGGCCCTACCTCTGGATACCCCGTCAAAGGCAATGGAAAAATAACATCCTTTGCCGTGGACAAGGTCTTGCGATGCTGCCTCTTCAAGACATGTTGCAGGGCATCCAGAAAATAAGGCCCAAGCTCTGAAAAAGAAAGTCCTGCCAGGCTAAGTTTCGTGTCTACCGCGCTACCGCAAAAGGTTGAAGAAAAATCAGCCCCCATCTTCGCAGGGCCTGCTGAATTCAAAAACTCTAAGCCATCCGGCCCAGGCAAAGGCGGCATCACGCTTGCCCTCGCCTCAGCCGGCAGTCCACATGCACCCTCACTCCAAGAGACTCCAGGTGGTGCCCAGCGCTGCATCTCGTCAAGTGGCCAGGCCCCACCCATTGCCTCTCGGTCAGGCGACTCCCGTGCCGCAGGAGTCACCCCTTCATCCAACCTCTCCTCTTCTTCTTCTAACCTGCCTCTCCTCTGAAGCTCAGGAGTCGTGCCTAACTCCCTTTGCTTTTCTTCTCCCCTCCTTTCTCGCCTTCGCCTTTCTTTTGATCGCCTCCTTTGCCTGACTTGCCTTTCCCGCCCCCCTTCTTGCCGCCAGAGCGGGGCCACTCCTCCGTCCTGTTGCCCCCCCCGACTCGAGTTCCATAGGGGCGGGATGCATCGCTCCTCGCCTTCCCTTCTTCCCTTGCCAGTCTGCTGGCCTCCTGAAACTCCTGAACTGAAGCCATAGATGTCGAGTCCTTCACCAACATCTCTTGCTGTTGCGCGACAGTGTAATGCACACCGTTCGACATCATTTCCAAACTCTTCAGACGTTGTGCCATCAAGTCCATGAGCTCGGATGGGCGGCCTCTCAGCATCAAGTCCAAACCGAAGGCCAGTGTGTGTGCCTCTCTGGCCATCGGTGGAGACATCCTGGAAAGGAGCTGATGCCGGTAATACCGACAGAACAGGGGCGGTAACGCCCCCTGCAAATTCCAGACACCCCCCTCCTGATTCACGAGGGTCTCTGAAATCTCCTCGAGGGCGGCTGAGCACAGCACACCCGGAAACTGCCGACCCACTTTGAGGGCCTTGTTGGTGGATCCGAACAAGGCCTGATCGGGCCCAGCCAGGCTGCTGGATGTCTCCTCCGAGGAGCCGCTGCTCCCGCTGGATCGCCCCCCCCGCTTCCGCTTGGCCAACTTGGCTGCCTTCCTCTTGAGACGCCTCCTGATGACAGGGTCGGGGTCCAGACCAGTATGCCGAAAGAGGGCGCCCAACTCCTTCTCCACCTCGATCTTGATCTCGGACGTCTTCCGCTTCTTCTTGGTTTTCTTTTCCTTCTTGTCCTTCTGCCCAACTTCGTCTCTTAGAGGAGGGCTGGGAGAGTAAGATTGCCCCCTCCCGATCTTCTCTGTCCTGCGCTTCCGCTGAAGTCGATCTCTTCGAACCTCCTCCATCTCGTCCTCTCCTTCGGCGCCTGCGCCGGCGTCCATCAGGTTGCTCATCCAGCTCTCTCGATGAGCACCCAACATGCGTAGCTTGCGCAAGTGCAGGAGCCCCTCGGCGTGGGGCGTCCCGGGACAAGTGGCTGGACACAAATGCCCTTCCATCCGACGGCCCGGAAGACCACTGGCCGCCTTGAGAAGCGACTCGTTCTGGGTACCCAGAACCTCCACAGCCATAGTCAAAGACCCATTCTTGATGCGAACCTCCAGCACCCGCAACACCGCCGTCACAGCTTCGGCCCAGTAGGTACCTTCCACGACCTCCACATCCTTGAGGTTCTGGCATTGATCCAGCGTAAGGTGAGCTGAATCCAAAACGTCAGCCTCAGGAGGCCCCTCCTCTTCAGGCTTTCCTGCAGGTCTCCTGAGGGCACCTCCCCTCACGCGACGAGGGGCAACAGCTGCTTTTGCCCGCCCTACCGCCGCAGGCCTCCTCAATTTCGGAGGCATCTACCTCCACTGGCGGTTGTTGTTGAAGTCCCTCTGGCGCTGCCTCTTCGAAGCGCCCTTATTCTTCCCGTAGTGCCTCCCTGATCCAGGTGGAGGCTCAGGGCGCCGCGCAGGAATCGGCCCCCGCCAGTGAGGCCCCTCTGGCCTATGTGTGGGCTCTGGACGCTCCCGATGCTCTCGGCGTGGGGGACTCCTAGGTGGAGTTCTGGGCGCTCGGACTGGAGACCTCCTGGGAGGCGATCTGGGTCTTCGGGTTCTAGGAGCGTCCCTAGGAGAAGAGCTGGCCTCCCTCTCCCTTTTTACCCCGGCTGGGCGGACTGGGCTGGCTAAAGGCGACTTGTCGGATCTCCTCCGCTGGCGACTGCGACTCGTTCGACGCCCGCTTCTTGACTTCTTGCTCCTCTTCTTTTCTGGATGCACAGGGGAGGCTGGAGATCGTTCAGCCTTGGCTTGAGGAGAAAGTCCACGGGCTGAAGAGGAGGGGCCACCTTTACCCTCCCCGGCAACTTCAGGACCACCGTCAAGTCCAACAGGGGGAATAGGACCGCCAGGAGCTCGACGGAAGAATTCAACCGCAGGGGGTACTGCTCCAGCCTTAGAGGTGGCGCCCGGCTCAGAATCGACAGGTGGTGGCACAACACCCGCTGCAAACTGGCTTAGGTTCACCTGAGGGCTAGGCACCACACCCCGGTGAAGTTCGCCCAAGTCCTGGAGCCTAGCCACCCACGACCGGAGTAGGTGCAGGAGTTCCTCCTCTGACTCCCTTGGCACCAACGGCCCCCTGGCCAGAGCAGCTAGGCGGTCGACAGTGCGGCACACACTGCACAACCCCCCGCCAACAACAACCCACTTCCCACCACACCCAAGACAGGTGGGTGGGGGCATTCGACCCTTTAAGCCAAAATGCTGTCAGAAAAAACACATGTGAGTCTTTAAACCCGAGGGCGGGGTTCCATATACGTATATGTATATATTGATGTACAAGTATAATGTTGTATGTATGTATATGTGGAATGTTTGTATGTATATATGCACTTATGTATGTATATATATATACACATGCGGTATGGGATAATATAAATTTTTTGTGTGGTTGATGTATGCTGCTACAACAGACACGCAGTTTTCCTTAAACCATGACACTCTCGCCGCAGTGACATGTATGTCTTCTGGAAAAATGCGTTTCTGAACTGAGCTAAGCTTATAAATTTTTACATCCGGGAAGGCTGAAACGATGCTAAGCCAGCTATGCTGGACATGGGGTTGGTCGGCAGGTGGGGGAACTTTCGCCAATAACCCTCACCGGGAGTTATACACACCCTGATGCTACCAGTACCTTAAAGTTGGTGTACGTTGGGCTAACAACATTCATTTTGAAGTTGCAAGTTGTCGACTTAACTCACATCACGCCGCTGAAGGCAAATCTTTTGTGGCAGGCGCTGTGAAAAACACTAGGCACATCACGCCGCTGAAGCCACATCACGAGCATTGTTTTTTGCAATGATTCATTGGGGACGCCAATGAATTCCGCAAATCACAGAAAGTGATTGAAATCAAGGAAACATCGCGCGCGCGCGCAGTCAACATGCACTTTTTCCTTGGAAATCACCTGCAAAAATCAACAAAACATTGCGCGCACGCAGTCATAATACACTTTTGCCTTAGCGTTGCGACGCGGTGCCGGTCGGAGCCAGCAGCAGCAGCAGCAGAAGCAGCAGAAGCAGCAGCAGAAGCAGCAGAAGCAGCAGGAGCAGCAGAAGCAGCACAGCACCAGCACAAGCAGCACAAGCAGCACAAGCTGCACAAGCTGCACAAGCTGCACCAGCAGCAGCACAAGCGCTCTGACAGCAGCACCTTGCAGTAGCACCCTGCAGCAACCAAGCTCCAAAGCGCAAACAGCACTCTGACAGCAGCGCCTTGCAGCGGCACCCTGCAATGGCACCAGCAACCCAGCTACAAAACGCAAACATGCAACTCTGCCTATACTTGAAGTAATAACCACAGTAGCTTCGCTATCTGGTGCAAAAAAAACCACACGAGGAAAAAAACCGACTATGGAACTAGGTCAATCATGGAAAAACCGAGCTGGTAAACCGGCAATCATGTATGATTTAGTACAAATTATCAAATCACAAGATTTGAGTAAAACTGTGTTTTGTATGGCGGGCGCCAATCAAGATGCGACTTCAACAAGAAGATGCGACTTAAGTCAAGACCCTAGCGCACACGCGACGGAGCCTTGTTTGGAGATGGTGTGAGGTTGGGCTCGGCAGTGTGCGGGCAATGGCAATCTCTAACTTTTTTCATTCCATCATGAAGTCCAAAGCACAACAAAGGGACTCAAGCCTGCTTGCTTGCCCATGTGAGCCTGCTGTTTTGTCAATGGGCCTGTAGAACCTGGAAGATAGACAATGTTTATGGAAGGTGTTTTCACTTGGCCTGCCGAGGACATTTGCTGCTTTTCAAACTTGCAACTATATATAATATATAGATGTGATAAGATCCTAAACACCTACAAAACCATACCGCCATCTATGAGCACCGGAACATGGTCCAGACTTGTCTCCCCTCATACTCGGATCGCTTGGCTACCGCCCATTCCGTTCTCCCTAAGGCCCTAAGCGCTTAGAAGCGGACTCCAAAGTTCTGCCGAAGATGACTTTTAATGTGTCACATCTCTTCCCCGGCTTGCCCAAACTCTTCTGCCCTTCTTTGCAGTGTACAAATGCTCTACATGTCACCAAAAGCTGGCACTTCCTTCACATCCTTTCAAACCTTACACTGGGACGAATTGTCGCTAACGTATACCAACGCTGAACTTACCACGCGGCATATTCGGGTCCCTTCGTAACGACAGCCGTTGGCACCAGAAGTATTAGTTTTGCCATGTGGGATACATATCCATATATCTGTATTTAAATACTATATTATATGACACAATGTGCAATATATTTGTATATAATATACACATTCTAGAGGAAAAATAGACCGCCGCACCGAGCGAAAACTTGATCAAGCTGGCAATTTCCTCTGGTTAAGTGCACGCAAAAAAAAACTCGGCACCTTCGGCGCAGGCAGATTTCACAATATTCCGGTCTATTCCCAGTTTGACTCTGTTTTTGAATCAGACATGAAACACAACAAGTTCAACTCATGAAAAAGTTTATCAAAAACCCACCTCGGCACCCTCTCCCTGTCGATCTTTGCCTGGTTCCATTGTCAAGTGTGGATGTTCACTCGATGCAATGAGGTGAATACCATGCCCTGGTGCCATGTCATGCCGGGCCTCCCTCTGACGCTTTGGGGAAGAGCCCAAAGACGTTGAGCGCCCGCGTCTTGGCGAGGACGATCTGAATCTGGACACGGAGCGCTGAGAGCGATGAGACCGCTGAGAGCGCAAAACTCGTGACAACTTGGGCGACTCCGGCGACTCAAGCGACTCAAACGTCGGGTCCTGGCTCTGGAGATCTACTGCAACAATGGAATCATACAATGTATGCATGCATGTAGGCACGTATGTATGCATGCATGTAGGCACGTATGTATGCATGCATGTAGGCACGTATGTATGCATGCATGTAGGCACGTATGTATGCATGCATGTAGGCACGTATGTATGCGTATGTATGCATGCATGTAGGCACGTATGTATGCATGCATGTAGGCACGTATGTATGCATGCATGTAGGTACGTATGTATGCATGCATGTAGGCACGTATGTATGCATGCATGTAGGCACGTATGTATGCATGCATGTAGGCACGTATGTATGCATGCATGTAGGCACGTATGTATGCATGCATGTAGGCACGTATGTATGCATGCATGTAGGCACGTATGTATGCATGCATGAAGGCCAGTTGTATGCACTTTCAAATGTAGGCACGTATGTATGCATGCATGCATGCATGTATGTATGTATGCATGTAGGCACGTATGTATGCATGCATGCATGCATGTATGTATGCATGCATGTAGGCACGTATGTATGCATGCATGCATGCATGTATGTATGTATGCATGTAGGCACGTATGTATGCATGCATGCATGCATGTATGTATGCATGCATGTAGGCACGTATGTATGCATGCATGTAGGCACGTATGTATGCATGCATGTAGGCACGTATGTATGCATGCATGCATGCATGCATGTATGTATGCATGTAGGCACGTATGTATGCATGCATGCATGCATGTATGTATGTATGCATGTAGGCACGTATGTATGCATGCATGCATGTATGTATGCATGCATGTAGGCACGTATGTATGCATGCATGCATGATGTATGTATTGCATGTAGGACGTATGTATTGCATGCATGCATGCATGTATGTAATGTATGCATGTAAGGCACCGTAATGTATGTATGCATGTAGGCACGTATGTATGCATGCATGCATGTATGTATGCATTAGGTGCACGTATGTAATGCATGTCAATGCATGCATGCATGTATGTATGCATGTAGGCACGTATATGCATGCATGTAGGTACGTATGTATGCATGCATGCATGCATGTATGTATGCATGCATGTAGGTACGTATGTATGCATGCATGTATGTATGCATGCATGTAGGTACGTATGTATGCATGCATGCATGTAGGTATGTATGTATGCATGCATGCATGCACGTATGTATGCATGCATGTAGGTACGTATGTATGCATGCATGCATGTATGTATGCATGCATGTAGGTACGTATGTATGCATGCATGCATGTATGTATGTATGCATGCATGTAGGTGCGTATGTATGCATGCATGCATGTATGTATGTATGCATGCATGTAGGTGCGTATGTATGCATGCATGCATGTATGTATGCATGCATGTAGGTACGTATGCATGCATGCATGCATGCATGTATGTATGCATGCATGTAGGTACGTATGTATGCATGCATACATGTATGTATGTATGCATGCATGTAGGTACGTATGTATGCATGCATGCATGTATGTATGCATGCATGTAGGTACGTATGTATGCATGCATGCATGTATGTATGTATGCATGCATGTAGGTACGTATGTATGTATGCATGCATGTATGTATGTATGCATGCATGTAGGTACGTATGTATGCATGCATGCATGTATGTATGTATGCATGCATGTAGGTACGTATGTAAGTATGTATGCATGTATGTATGCATGCATGTAGGTACGTATGTATGCATGCATGCATGCATGTATGCATGCATGTAGGTACGTATGTATGCATGCATGCATGTATGTATGCATGCATGTAGGTACGTATGTATGCATGCATGCATGTATGTATGCATGCATGTAGGTACGTATGTATGCACGCATGCATGCATGTATGTATGCATGCATGTAGGTACGTATGTATGCATGCATGCATGCATGTATGTATGCATGCATGTAGGTACGTATGTATGCATGCATGCATGCATGTATGTATGCATGCATGTAGGTACGTATGTATGCATGCATGCATGCATGTATGTATGCATGCATGTAGGTACGTATGCATGCATGCATGCATGTATGTATGCATGCATGTAGGTACGTATGTATGCATGCATGCATGTATGTATGCATGCATGTAGGTACGTATGCATGCATGCATGTATGTATGTATGCATGCATGTAGGTACGTATGTATGTATGTATGCATGTATGTATGCATGCATGTAGGTACGTATGTATGCATGCATGCATGCATGTATGCATGCATGTAGGTACGTATGTATGCAGTGCATTTCCCACTTTCTTCAAATCGCAATTGCCCAGCCTCTGTCCACCCCAAAGAAACTGTTGGTCACAGTTAACACACTCCTTGTAGCAAGCTATCAGCGTGGTCTTGCTTTGGAAAGTCGAAGCAGTGAGTGTCTTATATATTTTCTCCCTAGAGTTCAGCCATGCTTGACCAGCAGCTCTTGGAGTCTGTCCCGATGGAACGTCTTCAACGCCACCGTGGTCCATGTTTTGCGGCGCCGGTTGGTTGCTACCTCTCCTTCCACAACTTGACCCGACATTTGCCACTATCACACAAGAGGTGGCAGGCTAATATCCAATGCTGTCACCAAGCTGGTTCAAGCATATCGTCTAAACTGCATGCTCCATCCGGAGGTGGAAATTCAAAGTTCAAATCAAACAAAGAACTGGTCCAAACATTGAATTTCAACTGGGTGCAGACGTTCGGCGGTGGGAAATCAAATTTTTAACCAAAGAGGAAGCAACAAACAAAATTCAAATGTTAGCTGTTGCAATGTGGCCAGAAGCTTAAAATCAAATTATAATCCCAGAAGAAAGGAGGATCTGAGATAACAGCTGACATCTAAATCTCAAAACAGGATGCATGGATGGAAACAGCATCCCCAATAGTTAGAAAATTCGAATTTCCTGCAATTAGGAATTTGAAAACAAGACCTATTTATGTATGCATGCATGCATGCATGCATGCATGTATGCATACATGTATGTATGTATGTATGCATGTATGTATGTATGCATGCATGTATGTATGTATGCATGCATGTATGTATGTATGCATGCATGTATGTATGCATGTATGTATGCATGTATGTATGCATACATGTATGTACGTATGCATGTATGTATGTATGCATGTATGTATGTATGCATGCATGTATGTATGTATGCATGTATGCATGCATGTATGCATGCATGTATGTATGTATGCATGCATGTACGTTATGTATATGTATATATACGTTATGTATGTGTGTATGCATGCATGTATGTATGTATGGATGTATGGATGTATGTATGTGTGCATGTATGTATGTATGTATGTATGTATGTATGTATATATGTAATTGTATGTGATTGTATGCAATTGTATGTATTTATGTATGTATGTATGTATGTACGTATGTATGTTATGTATGTGCGTTATTTTTTGCATGCATGCATGCACGTATGTATGTATGCATGCATGCCTGAGTTTATGCATGCATAAATGAATGTGTGCATGTATGTATGTATGTATGTAATGTAATGTAATGCAATGTAATGTAATGTAATGTATGTATGTATGTATGTATGTATGTATGTATGTGCGTTTGGTATGTGCGTAATTGATCTATGTATGCATGTATGTATGTATGCATGCATGCCTGAGTTTTCGCATTCATGCATGAATGTGTGCATGTATGTATGTATGTATGTATGTGTGTATGTACGTTATATATGGGTGTTTGTATGTATGCATGTATGTATGCATGCATGCATGTATGTAAGCATGCACGTATGTATGTATGTATGCATGTATGTATGCATGCATGCATGTATGTATGCATGTATTTATGCATGTATGCATGTATGTATGTATGTATGAATGCATGCATGCAGGCATGCATGTATGTATGAGTGCATGTATGCACGCATGTATGTATGCATGCATGCCTGAGTTTTTGCATTCATGCATGTATGTATGTATGTCTGCTTGTATGTATGTATGCATGCATGTACGTTATGTAGGTATATACGATATGTGTGTGTATGTATGTATGTATGCATGCATGCATGTATGTATGGATGTAGGCATGCATGTGTGTATGTATGTATGTATGTATGTGTACATGTACGCATGCATGTGTGTATGTATGTATGCATGCATGTATGTATGCATGCATGCATGTCTGTATGCACGCATGCATGTATGTATGTATGAATGCATGTATGTATGTATGCATGCATGTATGTATGCATGTGTGAATTTATGTATGTATGTATGCATGCATGGATGCATGGATGTATGCATGCATGTGTGTATGTATGTATGTATGTATGTATGTATGTATGTATGTATGTATGTGTACATGTACGCATGCATGTGTGTATGTATGTATGCATGCATGTATGTATGTATGCATGTTACTGTATGTATGCATGCATGTATGTATGTATGCATGTATGTATGCATGTATGCATGCATGTATGTATGTACGTCATGAGTGTATGTATGTATGTATGTTTGTCTGCATGCATGTACCTTATGTATGTATATACGTTATGTATGCATGTATGTATGCATACATGTATGTACGTATGCATGTATGTATGTATGCATGCATTCATGGATGCATGCATGTATGTATGCATGCATGTATGTATGTATGCACGCATGTATGTCTGTAAGCATGCATGTATGTATGCATGCATGCATGCATGTATGTATGTATTTATGTATGTACGTATGTGTGCATGTATGTATGTCTGCAAATATGCAAATATGTATGTATGTATGTATGCATGTATGTCTGTAAGCATGTTTGCATGTCTGTAAGCATGCATGTATGCATGCATGTATGTATGCATGCATGTATGTATGTATGTATGCATGCATGCATGTATGAATGATGTGTGTTTGTATGTATGCATGCGCGTATGCAAATATGTATGCATGCGTGTATGCTTGCATGGTGTTTGTATGTATGTATATGCAGGAGCTCGTTGACTACAACTTACCTCAGCCTCATCAACATGTCGATGGACCTGTCCCAGCCTCTGTTCCTGCTCCGCCAAAATTCACTACGGCATCACCTCCTCCTTCGAAGAAACGACAGGCCAAAGCAACCCCGAAAGCCCCGGGAAAACGACGTCGCAAGGCCTCTTTGTCGCCGGTTCCGTCTCCGAGCTCCCCTCCTATTTGGACTGACGAGGACAAGAAGATCCTTCGCACCCTGAAAAGTGATGAGATCCCGTTTTTCTTGGAAGGTCATCGCCGGCAAGTTGGGTAAACCGGAGCACGATGTCCGAACTATGTGGAACCACATCAAGAATCGATCAGGATGACTTTTCCACCATGGCCCACCTCTTTCTGAACTTCGGCGACATTCGACCATAGCCCTGGAAAAAGTACACAACTCGTGTATCGTTATTTCTCTCCATCATTGTTTGCTTTACCATTCCTTTACACTTGACGTTGTGGAAATGGGGTTACCCAATGTTTGTTGCATGTGCATCACAGCTTCTCGAGTGTTTTTACACATGTCGCTCCGTGCTCACCTCGATCGCTATTGTATGCAGCGAGCCATGACGACCGATCTGCTCGTTTCACCTTCGAGATCTCGCTCACCTATACGGGCTCCTACCTCTTCGTCTTCTGGACTGTCACCATTTTATCGACCACCGGGATGGCAACCCCGCACTGCCCCGCCTCATCGACCTATTATTTTACAGATTGATCTCAAACCAATGCAACAACTTGCCAATCAATCGAGACCCTTACTACAATATCCTGGCCCCGCAAGTCGCCGGCAACCTCACTACCGATGAATATGACAGCTTGTTCCAGACTTACAAGGATGATTTTTTCCTTCTTTCTGGGCATTCAAAATACAACCAGACCATCATCAGAATGACCACCATCAGGACCATCCATGGATGATTGACCAACCTCAGAGAGGTCACAGATTCATTGTATGTTACAGCCTTGGTACAGCCCAACAGATGTGGCAGACCAACCTTCCTTCAGCCGTAGGTCACACCAAAGCATTACACAATACAGTTTGCGACAGACCAATATTTTGCAGGTCATGCAGAATGTGAGAATTATGACGCAGCCACGCATTTTATAAAGGGTGTGTACACGACAAGCCATCCCTTGCTCAATGGTGGTGATGCACTGGCCACCACCAATTTTTGCTCAAGGAGGAAAAAGTATATTCTTTACATATTTAATATATATATATAATACATATATATATATACACATATATATATTTTTTAATTATTATATATATATGTATATTTTTAATAGATCATTTTCTAGTATAATCAATGTTGATTTCAGAATCATTAGGAGTAGTCTTGTTGTAGCACGCCAAGGACATGTTTTCAATCCCAACATGACTGTCGCGTTCGGTTTGAGGTTTAATACTTTTGGGACCGAAACTTTTCAATGATCTTTCGATGTTGCTGTGGCCACTGTGGTCGCACTGCGATAGGTTGCCATGCCAGCTGGCCCTGCTAGCTTTTTTTTGGTTCAAAAATGGTGGCTCCCTTCGTGAAGATGAAGAGCATCACTGAACTTAGTGAGTTTCTGCCTGAGTTTGAACAGATTCAATTTTTGAAGTTTCTCTTTGAGTTTTTGACCACGCTTTGGATCGCCTCCGCCCAGTGACTATGATGATGGGAAAGCCCCACCGACTTCAAGTCTGAGCCAGTGGAGCGAGCCTGGTTCCAAGCTATCGAGCTGATGGAATCACAAAATTTCAGCAAGTCAAACGCAGAAGTTTTAAACATTCACAACATGGTTTTTTGCACCTGCCCAGTGCCAACTCCAATCGTCATTCAACTGGCCTTCGCCTCGATTCAGCCAGAACCTCATTTTGATGATGTTCAAACTTCAAACCTGAAGAGTAGTTTGTCCTGTTACTTTCTGTGAACCTCAGGCTGAGTTGGAGGTTTGCCGTGGTGCAACCATGCCGAAGTTTGGGTTGGCCTGGACAGAGACTGGCCAATTTACTGCCACCATTGCAGCTTACCAGCCAGTGTTTGGCAAACGAGTACCTGATGTAGGCCCATTGAACCTCCGGATAGTTCCTTATTTGACATTTAAGTTTCATGGTTTCAATTGGTCATATGGTCCTGCAGTAGGTGGGTTTACATTTTTGCTGTGCGGTGGCCCAGGTTCCAGAAAAGTCCAAGCAGGAGAAGGCCCGCCAGACCTTGAAGAAACCTTTGAAGCTGCTGGACCACCCGATGACATTGAATACTTTTGGAACCATCAGCCCATGGCTTAGAAAACTTGTTTGTACCTGTGCATTGTATTTGTCAACGTTTCTTAGATTGAGGAGTTTTTTCAGCTACTACTACGGCATGTTCCACCCACTTGAGTTTCAGAGCGAAGCAGGCCTGCACACTTTGAGATCTGTGTAAGACTGTAAGACTGTATAAGACTGTAAGGATGTACTTTGCAGGATCTCGCCACCATGGTCTACTACTGGGACTTCTATCGTCAGCAGTGCCGTTTGCATGGGCAACGTAGGGGACGGTATTTGCGCCCGACTGTGGGGGAGTATTTGTTTGGATGCTGTGCTGCAGGTATGTTCAGCATTGGCATTGCAGTCATTGTCATTGTCACTGTGGTTTTGTTCAGTTTGGTTTTAGATTCACCTGTCATGTCAGGACTCCCTACTGGATGGACAAAGGCAATTGAAGGAAGTGTTTGCAAAAAACATTTCAAGACTCTGTTCCCATGGTATGGCAATGTGCTTTGAAAGCATTTCATTGGACACTGTTGGTTTTAACTTGCATGTGTGCTCTTTCCCAGGGATATGATGTACAAAGTTCATTGCATGTTGAGGTACCCACCATCCCAGCGATTTCTTTGTTCAGTGGCTGTGGTGGCCTGGAACTCGCTGCCAACGAGTGAAGCCCTCAGAAAGTTGACAGTTTTTTTCCATTGTAATGGGTTTGGATTGGCCCAGGTTTTGCCACATCATTGCATGTGTGTTCACCTCAGACAACGCCTAAAATTTTCCAAAGGTTCTTCTAGCTTCCAGCACTGATGGCTAACAGTTTGCATACAGTTGTGTATTTATAGAGTAAATGCATGCATCAGGTTGAAGCCGACCCTGACTGCCAGAAGGTGCTGGCCTGTCGCATGAGAGATGGCATGCTGAATGATTGCCCCATTTTTTCAGACGTTCGTTCATACCACCCCAACAAGGGGGAGGCCAGTGGTTTACTGGCTGGGTTTCCTTGCCAAGTTGCTTGGCCTGTTTTTGGCAGTGATTCAGATCAAGTTGCATTGCAAACTCACAAAATAAGGGTGTCTCCAAAAGTGGCAGCTGAGGGTGTCTCCAAAAGTGGCAATCAACTCGGATATGAAGATGAACGCTCATGCCTGGTGGATGAAGTATACCGTGTCATTGATGAAGCTGAACTGTTACTCAGCTAATGGTCTCATGAGTTGTCATATCGTTGAAAGAATTGCGTTCATTTTTATCCAGTCTCAGGTCCTGGGCTCTCTTGGAGAATGTTTCTCACTTGTTGGCGAAGCCAATGAGATCATTGCTGCAGCACGTTCTCAGGGACAGCCACTCTCTTGTTATGTGTTGTGGCACATTTTTTTGCAAAGAGCATGTCGCAACTTTTAGCCCCTAAATGCTGGCCTTGGCTAGGAGTTTCATGCACGTGGTTTTGTTGTCCAGTGGGCAACGGTGACTGGAAAGATGTGTGGCATTCACGTTTGGCCCTAAGAAGTTCAGCCATTGTCTTTGGATGGCAAGTTCAAGTCTTTAGGTTTGGCGCGAAAGGGTTTTCCTGCTGGCCTTCAAGCAGGGGGTCCACATCCCACTCCTGCAGGTCAGGCAGACTTACTCTGATGTCAAAGTAGATGGCACAGAATCTTGAGTTGCGCCATCTATGTCAAATGCAAAATGCCGGGGATAGATGGCTCAACTCCCATTCAAAACAGGTCAGTTGCGCCATGTATGTCCCTAAAAATCACCAATATTTTGCAATCTTCTGCGCTGGTTTCCCCCCATATTTTTTTCTCAACATCAAGCTGCCTTTTTGGGACATAGATCATTCGCCAAAATCAGGCTGGGAATGCCCACATAGATGGCGCAACTCCTTCATACCTCCCGACATCTATAAACCAACCTAACCAAAATATGCCACATAGATGGCGCAACTCCCTCAGATCTCCTGACACCCATAAACCAAGCTAACCAAAATATGCCACATAGATGGCGCAACTCCCTCACATCTCCCGCCATCCATAAACCAACCTAACCAAAATATGCCACATAGATGGCGCATCTCCACATAGATGGCACAATTTTTCAATTCAATATATGCATTCTGTTTTTTTTTAAATGTATAATATATACATACATGAACCCCCCGTTGTTGGCAGTTATTTTTCTTGTTTGTTGAAGGGATGTAGGGTTTAGGGTTGGACACGATATATTTTGATAGAAATGGAAATGTAATTTTTCAACATTTAGTGACAAAAAATCGAGAAAAAATCCGGGGTACTACAACGATAGGTCCCCAAACACTCTTTGTGGGGACCTATCCTCTGAGTCCTGGTGGTTTTGCCTCCTATCTTGGGATAACTCTGATGTCTTTCCTGGTGGTTTTGCCTCCTGTCTTGGGATAACTCTGATGTCTTTCCTGGTGGTTTTGCCTCCTGTCTTGGGCCTTGGGATAACTCTGATGTCTTTCCTGGTGGTTTTGCCTCCTGTCTTGGGCCTTGGGATAACTCTGATGTCTTTCCTGGTGGTTTTGCCTCCTGTCTTGGGATAACTCTGATGTCTTTCCTGGTGGTTTTGCCTCCTGTCTTGGGATAACTCTGATGTCTTTCCTGGTGGTTTTGCCTCCTGTCTGGGGTAACTCTGATGTCTTTCCTGGTGGTTTTGCCTCCTGTCTTGGGGTAATTCTGATGTCTTTCCTGGTGGTTTTGCCTCCTGTCTTGGGATAACTCTGATGTCTTTCCTGGTGGTTTTGCCTCCTGTCTTGGGATAACTCTGATGTCTTTCCTGGTGGTTTTGCCTCCTGTCTTGGGAATTGGCAGAACCCGTTTTATGTTCCAGCTAAAATAGTGCCGTTTTCTTTCTCACCACGCCGTGCCGTCTTGTGGGTATTTTGGTTTTTGAATTGAGCCATCTACTTTTAGGTCAGTGTACATGTCCTTATTGTTTTTGTTGCTCATCAACGTTCTTTGCAGGACCACCGTTTACTCACCGCAGAGGAGATAGAGGCTGAGTCCAATTCAATTTGGAACCGCAAAGGCCGTATCCCGTTGTGGACTTGGCTGTCTGATGCCCCAGTAGCAGATTCCAAGCAAAGGCTTAAGATGCTTGGCAACGCTGTCATGCCTCGCTGTGGGCGTTTGGCTTTGCATCTAATGTTGCACCAGCACCAAAAGTGATCTATAATCACTTGTCCTATTTGGTTTGTACCTTGCAGTTTTTAGACCATGTTTCGTGGAAAAATGTACATGCTGGTGCTGACGGACTCCAACGTTGAAGCGGTCTTGTGACCTGCATGCCTGTCGCAGAGCTGTAGAACACTGCCTTGTTTTGAGAATGTTTGTGGATAGGATCTCCAACTGAGTCTGTTTTCACTACAGTCACTACAGCTGGAGACTGAAGACAAATTCGAGTCGGACCCCGACACTGTGACCGCCGAGATCCTGGATCGTGATTCCGGCTAGTTTCCACATTGATGCTTCCAGCTTTGAGCTCCCAGTTTTTTCCAGATCGCCACACTTCCAAGCAACAAGTTGTCTTCTGATGTTCATTGAAAGTGTTCTGATATGCCCTTTTGGGATGACAGTCACTGCAGCCATTTTAGTTTTTCAGGCAGTGGAGATTTGAGATGAGAAAAATTCCTGACAAACCAGTTGGTAACTGGTGGGCCGCAGTGTACTGTAAAGGTGAGAACATGTGTGGTCACAGCGGCTTCCCATCAGATTCTGATGGAGAATCAGTCGCCGAGACTACTGCAGACACAACTGACGATGGTGCCAACGCAGCGTCCCCAGAGAAGCGTTTGGAAGAGGCAGGGTTCAGAATGAACTTAAGTTGAATATTCACTGGTGACCTGAATGAGGTTTAGCTATCTTTTAAAAAATATCAGCTTACTTGTTGGTAGTTGCAGATCGCAGCCTTATCTCTTGCAAGGCATTGTTGGAGAAAACATTTAGGTATGCATCTTTTGAAACATCATGTAGTTGAAATTGAAAGCTTGGTCCAGGCTGTCGTGCCCCATAGCGCTGCCGATCGCTCAACAAGTGGCGTTGCAGAGGTCTGCAGTTCACCTCAAACTTTGTAAGGTAGATTCCAATCATTGAGTGTTACTGTGGCATCTTCATCCCATCCAGTCGTCGTGGCTTCCAATCATTCAGCGTCAGGCCAACAGATTCCAGAAGGATGACCAGCTGGTTGCAGGCTTGGTGTTGGTGAGCCTCATTCCTTTGTTTGCGAAAACCTTGCTTTGTGAGGAGCCAAAACGCAGTCTGTGAAGAGAGCATTGCCTGAAGGCGAGGTGTGCTGAACTTTCCCAAGCAATTTCCAGCACATGCCTTCTTCATCTAGTAATTAGTCTGATGTTTCCTCCATTGCCCTATTTTGATTTCAAGTTTTCCTGCCTGGCAGGAAGCTGCCAGCTTGAAGGACAACGCGACGCAATGAAACGGCTGAAATCCAGCTTTCAGCTCGAATGATTTGTTTCAGGATTCACTGAAATTCGTTGCTTCAGCTTGCGGTGGTTGTGGCCACCAAGCCTGTCACAGCGCACACTGATTTGGAAAAAAGTACTAGCTCACTAGGCTTCGCAGACCCGTGATTCAAACGCTGGCAGACTGATTTGATTTGCAGATGGCAGATGATGTGTGCCACCCATTGCCCACCTTGTTTTTGCTCCAGGGCCATGGGGGCCTTAGTACTTTGGTGGCTTCAGTTTGAATTTATTTCAATGTGACCTGATACTGGTATCCAGCTTATAGCTTTTATGCCAAATAGTATTGGTATCCAACTTATAGCTTTTATGCCAAATAGAATAAGCACTAAAGATTTTGCATGTCTACAGCCCATCGACTTTGATTGGCCGATGCCAGTTTCACAATGTCGCTGTCTAAGTCCAGCTCGTCTTCGAAGCTCCCTGACATTCTCACTTTAAGTGACGACGAAGGGCCTACGACTGGAACTCCGGCAGTGCAGACCAAAACTGAGCCAAGTTCAAGTTCAAAGCGCGGTGGCAGACTGAAGCTTTGGACCAACAAGCGGAAGCGACTCTTGGCTCCAGTGAAAGCCCGCTTGAGAGAAAAGGTGTTGAGGCGCCTGTACACAAAGTGCCAGTGTGCGGTGGCTGGAAAACGTGATAGTTGCTTCTGCCCATTCCGCAATGATGAGCCTGCCACTCAAGAGATTGTTCGTTTGCGAGAGCGACTCTTTGAGCTTCACAAGCAAGATGCTGATGAAGAGGTTCCATGATGATTCCAAACTTGACTAGTAACCACTTGCCTCACCCAAGGCTAAATCTCCATTGAGCGGATTTGAACTTAGATGATTGTTGCAAGTCCACTCTTTTGACGTCAATTGTTTGACCCCTTCCTTGAATTTCCCTGAGGTTGTCCGTATGCTTACTCCAGCAGCATTGGCAAGAGAAAGCCCTGGTGATGCAGCATTTGAGCGGAGGTCTATTCGTATGTTTGGCCGGCACCTTTGCCAGGATGCCTTTCGTTCCCTGCTAGGGATTGGGTCTGCTCGGTTTAGACGCTTGTGGCATTGCGCCCAACATGGTTGCAAGCCGCCAACAGATGGGAGAAGCTTGAAAAAATCACACTCCCATTCCAGTGGACCGAAGTCAGCCAACAGGCAGGCAATTATAGGATTCCTCCAGGAGCTCTACATCACCTTGTCAGAGCCTCTCCCTGAGGCAAAGGGGCCTGTGCGAGGTGATCGCAAGCTCGCATTTCAGCGACGGCGGGGGAGAAGACCAAGGATGGCTGCCAAGTTACACAGGAAGCAGGACACTCCAGACATGCGACTTCTTCCTCCTGGAACATTTACAGATTACCTCCAGATGTTGAGAACCAGGGATGGCTGCGAAAAGATTTCTCTCAAGCTGTTCACTTCAGCAACTTGGCAGACAGTTTGTGTCTCCCAGACGCTTTTTCTCCAGCCACCTTCTTTCTTTGGGATGGCCAATTCAATCTGCCCCAGTTTGCCAATTTTTTAATCCATTCAATTCAATGCAAACCTTCCCAGGTTTGGTCTGAGTCCTTTGGCAAGAAGTTGGCCATAAGGGAGCCAACCGGCCACGCGATGTGTCAAATTTGTTGTAGACATAAACACATCCTGAAGTCGCTGAGTGGCGACAGGTTGGGACGCCAGTGTCAGATGCAGATGTACAGCGCCCACCTCAAAAGGCAATACGAAGACCGATGCCTTTATTGGCAGGCGCGTGCTGCTAGTAGAATGAATGCCATCACTGCAGACAGCACACAACAAGTGTGCTGCATCGTGGACGGCATGGACCATTCGAAATTCCGATATCCTCGCAGTTTAGCAATGTTGTCGAAGGAGTACGATTTTCTGCAGCGGCCTCACTTGAACATGCACGCCATCTTGGCCCACGGCCATATGTGTTTACTTTCACTGGCGGACATTACGGTTCCCAAGGACGCATCCTTTTGTGTTGAGCTTCTGAGCCACTGCTTGCACTGCATCAGTGACCGCTTGGACCTCAGGGTCACGCGGTTGCTGGTGCAGTGCGACAACACATGTCGCGAACTGAAAAACAATTGCACCTTACGGGCCATGAGCCAGTGGGTGGCAAATTCCAGGCTGTGGAACTGCGAACTTCGATGTTTGCAGAAAGGACATTCACACGAAGATGTGGATGCATTTTTTGCAAATGTAGCAGTGACAGTGGAGAAATACAACGAGCTCCATCGGCCTTGCAACTTCCAGGAGATTTTGCAGCAGTACTTGGATGGCGGCGCCCGGAGACATGAACCATTGAAGCGAGTTGTCCAAGTGGATGAGGTCCGTGACTGGTGTCTTGCCTGACTGACAAAAAGGTTTGCTGCTAGCTGCTAACTTTATCCTGAGCTGTTTTTCCATATTCACTGCAGAAAAGGGGGGTCCGAGCAATCCAAAGCACAAATTCCTGACATCAGGTCTACTTTCTTGAATGTGGCCTTTGATGGTGCTCACTTGAAGGGAATAGGTGGACCTGGAGCCCCTCACACCTTCCTTCTGGAACGCTTTTGTGACACAGGCGAGTTGAGCTTCAGCTTGACTTCGTCTCTCAGCATATTGTCTGATGGCTGACTGAGCAGGTCTTTCCAGGGATGTCATTGACAACAAGTTCTGGTCAAAAGTCCGGAAGGAACCAGAACATCCGTGCGATGTCGTTTTGAGGACTGGTTTTAGCTTATTTGTTGGCTCAGATGTATTGAAACTGCTTATAGTCCTGCTTATTTTACAGATATATATATATAGGGCGAAACACATTTGCAGGCAATCCAGTAAAGTCAACAATGCATGCGTGTACCCGCCCTAACCTTTAAAATGCGCAGCTCTTCGTGCCACGGTTTTTTCCCGAGCCACAAAGTTCTGAGTAGCAGTCTCGTCTTGACTGACACTGAGTGAGCTAGCCCAATGACAATCAGGGCTGGCAGCCCAATGCAGAATCTAGTCTGAAAGCAGTCAGTTTTTTTTCTCTCAGATGCAGCCAACTTACTGGCACCAGCCGTGAATTTCGGTGCATCTGTCTGTTTGTGGAGAGAGAGGGAGGGAGAGGGAGAGAGAGAGACTTGCGCATTGACTTGCGCCCGAAAAGTATGCAGACTGAGTCTGATTCCTTTCTGACTTTCTGAATTGCCTGCAATGAATTTCTACTGGATATTTGTGTGACTATACCTTCCACACAGACCGTCCACTGAACAATGATATCAATATCCTTTCACGTCCTCTTTGCTTTAGTGTCGGAGGCCAGCCTAGTATGGTTTGTAGAGGACGAAGCAGTTCATGAGCAATGAGCAGTTTTGCGGCCGCCCAATCCTTTTTTTGCCATACTCTGTGGCAAAAGACACTGCCGAGCGTGGTGCTGTTCCAGAAGGCACGCCACCCTTCAATATAGAGGCAATGACTGGTTCAAAGAAATTGATTCGTTGGACAGAATTGTTTCTGTTTAGCCTCCTCTGCAGTGTTCCTGCCAGTCACGGGAGCCAAACGGTCTGTGGACGAGAAGGCTGCAGCTAGTTGGAGAAAAGCTGCAGCAATCATGAGTTCTGTCCTTGGTTTCGAACAACACTTACCCCAGTCAGCTTGTTGAACAGTCTTGTGCCAAGGAGCACCTCCATTCAACATGACAGAGGCAGCCGACCACTTGACTGCACTGGCCAATGGCACTTTGCCTCAGCATCCCCCACTTCCAGTTGGAAGGACAGCTTCAGTTACAGTTTTCTGGTCGCTGATCTGAGAAGAGTTTGACAGCCACCTCTGCAGGATGTTGCCTTCTCCTGGGCCAGCAGTTGGTCCAGGTCAGTCTGTTCCAAGGCACAGAGGACAGAACCTGGAACCCGCAGCTTGACACATTCAGTTCAAGTCTCTATCTTCGAAAAATTACTTGCGTAGCATTGTTCATGCTACTTATTTAGTGAGTGAGAAAGCTAATTATTCACACGTCGAGGCTCCAAACCGTTTGGACTTGCACACTGAGCGGGTGAGCAAGCGCACATTGGACGCATACAAAGTGAAACGGAAAACGGTGCACATTTTTCGTGCTGCTGCCCGTTTGTGGGCAGCAGGTGTCGCTTTTGACCGGGCCCTTGAGATTGTAACTGCTGCCTTTGATGCGGCAGTCGAAGGTTGATTTTGGCAATCCAGTACAAGATATTGAAGTGGTTTTTCTCCATTTGCCTTTAGCTTATCAAGGGCTCTAGATTTGATTTTTCCTCGCCCTCTTCTTCTCTCTGACTCATCACTCTTTCCTCCCTTCTTCGCTCTTCCGCGCCTCTTTGCGCCTCCTCCGCGTCTATTTTGCCCACCCTCCAGTCTACTATTATTAAGTACAGCCAGCTGGCAGTCTGACAAGCCTTCATCAGGTCTAGTGGGCCTGAACGGTAGCACGAGCACACACTGCCATGAGCCCTCAGAATCTGTGCTGCTTGCTGGATCTGTGCAGTATTGCTGGCTCTATGCGCCCTAAATGGTTAATGCCAGAGAAGATATCATTTAGTGTC
>CAMXCT020003651.1:0-58228 GCA_947184155.2 Cladocopium goreaui | reverse complement strand
AGACAGATAGGTAGATAGGGAGAATGGTAGATAGGTAGATAGGTAGATAGATGGATGGATGGATAGATAGATAGGATGACAGACGGATAGATGGATAGGTGGATAGATGGATAGGTGGATAAGTGGGTAGATGGATAGGTGGATAGGTGGAAAGATGGATGGATGGATGGATGGATGGATAGATAGATAGACAGACAGACAGACAGACAGATAGATAGATAGATAGGTGGGTAGGCGGATAGACGAATAGATGGATAGGTGGATAGATAGGTGCGATAGATTAGATAGAGAAGATAGATTGAAAAGATTAGAAAGATTATGTAGACTAGATTGACCGGATGGAATAGATAGATTTGATCGGGTAGATAGATGAGATCGATTTGATAGAGTAGATAGGTTAGATGAGTTAGATTAGATCGACTAGGCGGGTTTGATGGATATAGATTAGAACAAAATAGAGCAGCATAGAACAGACTAGAATAGAATACGGTTGGATGCATAAGAATGAAATAGGCATAGAAAAAGAGGTAGAAATAGAATCATTTGAAGAATAGAGAAGAAAGATGTCTAGATCGATAAATCAGCTAGACTAGCCAGATTAGCTAGATTAGGTACGCTAGATAGATTAGGTCGATTATATAGAGTATAGGGTGGCTGGATAGATTAGATAGATTAGGTGGAGTAGGTGGGTTAGAAAGATTAGATCGATTGGGCAGGTTAGCTACATGAGGTAGGATTGGTAGTTAGATTGATCAACAGATTAGGACGATTAATCAGATTAGATAGGTGGAAAGCAAGATAGGTAGATAGATTGGTAGACCTGATGGATCGATTGATTGTCAAGTTGGGTTTAGAAAGATCAGCCTAGAAAGATGGACAGACCGATCGATCTATGGATCAATCGATGGATAGATAGCTAGATAGACAGATGGATGGATGGATTGATTATAGATAGATTAGATAGGTTAGATAGATTTGATGGATTAGGTAAAGTAGATCGGTTTGGTAGATTAGATAGATTAGATAGATTGGGTAGAGTAGATTGGCTAGATGGATGGGGTAGAGTAGGTAGATTAAACAAAGTAGATGGGTTAGATCTATTGGATAGACTAGATTGATGTAAAAGGATGGAGAGGTTAGATAGATTAGATAGATTAGATTCAGGGTTTTACTGATTAGATCGATTAGAGCCTAGCGTAAATAGGCCGTAGGCAAATTAGATTAGATTTGGTTAGATTAGATTAGATTGGTTTAGACTAGTTCAGATTAGATTAGAGTGAAGTAGAGTAGAGTAGATTAGATGGTTAGCAAGATAAATAGATTGGAACGAATAGAGCGAATAGAAAGAATGGACAACTAGATAGATAAATCACAGACTTGCTGATACACTACTTAAGTATGTGCACGCAGACTTGCTGCTACGCTACTGGCTCGTCTGTTGCATGTGCATCTGCTACGCTACTTGCTCTTCTTTTGCTGCGCAGGCTTGCTGCTTTGCTACTGGCCTGCGCGTATAATTAGCACTGACGTGTATGGCTAAATTCCCCGAAATGTACGAAAAGACAAGCTGCTTGGTATGCAAGCGGATGGCAGACTCCCGGCCACCCACCCGGCCACCCGGCCACCCGGCCACCCGGCCACCCAGCCACCCGGCCACCCGGCCACCCAGCCACCCGGCCACCCGGCCACCGACGACACACCCGACCACTGGCCACGGCCACCCGGCCATCCGGCCAGCCGGCTATCCCAACCACCCAGCCGGCCACGGCCACGGCCACGGCCACGGCCACGGCCACGCACGGAAAAAAGCAATCCTCGCAAGCAGCAAATGTTTTGCGAAGCATCTTCTGGGCCAGCCAATGCTTCTTTTCCAAGAAGCCAGTCACTTGCTCCAGCAAAACTACGGGCGGCTTGTGGTAGGCTATGTACCGCAGTCCAGCCACCAATGGAATGCCTCTTTTTTTCGAATCCCGCAAGCCGAATCTGCGTCCCATTTTCGAAAATGCAGGGCAAGGAAACCCTGCAGGGTAGATGTCGGCACCTGGGGAATCTTTGGGGTCTCTTTGGAAGATGTCTGTGGCAAAAGACTCTGACTTACAGCTGGTCCGGCAGGTTTCGTGAACCACACCAATGAGACATCGCTTCACTTCGTCAATTTCACTTCCACCAACGATGGTGAAAAACTGCTTGAGTCCTAGTAGTGTCAAAGCGATAGTCTCAGCGCTGATTCCAGCGCAGTCAGAAAAAACTCGGAGCTTGGAACCTTTTGGCCTTGGTTGGAATGGCCGAGCTTCGTGCTCCTTCACGTAAGCCTTGAGCTTCCCCACGAGCTTCTCCAGCTTACTCTCTGCGACTTCCGTTGTCCGCGGCATGCTCTAAGTGAGTGAGGCCCTACGCTTGCACTGCAACACATGTGAGACTTCTAGCACTGCAACACAGAATTGTTGAATCTCAGTGTGAGTAATGTCAGGTGTCAAGACATATCGTAAATTACTACATTCCTCTGTGAGCATAGACATTGCGCAGGCGGCTAAGTTGCTTGCCGGGTTGCCCACCCCTGCCTCGCAAGAAAAAGTGTGAAATTCTTCGCGAGGTGACCCTAGGGCATTAACAGGGCTTGCTCGCAGAGCCAGACCGGCCCGGCTTCGCGAGGGAACCCTGTTAAAAATCCACGCAACCCTGTGCGAGCCATTTCCCAGGGTAGCACCGATTTTTAACTCCCCTCCCTCGCAAGGCCAGACCGGCCCGGCTTCGCGAGGTGACCCTAGGGATTTAACAGGGTCACCTCGCAAAGCCAGACCGGTCCGGGTTCGCGAGGCTCCTCGCAGAGCCAGACCGGTCCGGCTTCGCGAGGTGACCCTGGGGGCACCTTGCCGCGAAGTGTGAGGAGGCCATGTCGGCCTGCCTTAGCTTTGACAATTTTGTTAAGTTAGGAGACCATGTCGGCCTGCCTTACCTTTAGTGGAAAGCACTTGTCTCAAGCTGTCCTACTCAACTAGGAGGAGACCGCTTGGCCTGCCTTGATGATGGCTTATGTCTTAAAGTCTATACTTTGAAAAGACAATGCCCTGGGCTTTCGCTTTACTTTTATGTTCACCGTTCACGCTGCCGACACTCCAAAAGAACGACCATAGTCGATGCATGCTGCAGTTAATAACTGTACAAACTCGTCTTTGCTGTGCCAATGACCGCCTGCTCGTTTCAGCTGGGCCAGATTAGCATCGGTCTTGTCTTTGACAAGGCAAATCGTATTTTTTTCATATAAAAATATTTTTCCGCACATTTCCAAGAAGCCAGTCACTTGCTCCAGCAAAACTACGGGCGGCTTGTGGTAGGCTATGTACCGCAGTCCAGCCACCAATGGAATGCCTCTTTTTTTCGAATCCCGCAAGCCGAATCTGCGTCCCATTTTCGAAAATGCAGGGCAAGGAAACCCTGCAGGGTAGATGTCGGCACCTGGGGAATCTTTGGGGTCTCTTTGGAAGATGTCTGTGGCAAAAGACTCTGACTTACAGCTGGTCCGGCAGGTTTCGTGAACCACACCAATGAGACATCGCTTCACTTCGTCAATTTCACTTCCACCAACGATGGTGAAAAACTGCTTGAGTCCTAGTAGTGTCAAAGCGATAGTCTCAGCGCTGATTCCAGCGCAGTCAGAAAAAACTCGGAGCTTGGAACCTTTTGGCCTTGGTTGGAATGGCCGAGCTTCGTGCTCCTTCACGTAAGCCTTGAGCTTCCCCACGAGCTTCTCCAGCTTACTCTCTGCGACTTCCGTTGTCCGCGGCATGCTCTAAGTGAGTGAGGCCCTACGCTTGCACTGCAACACATGTGAGACTTCTAGCACTGCAACACAGAATTGTTGAATCTCAGTGTGAGTAATGTCAGGTGTCAAGACATATCGTAAACTACTACATTCCTCTGTGAGCATAGACATTGCGCAGGCGGCTAAGTTGCTTGCCGGGTTACCCACCCCTGCCTCGCAAGAAAAAGTGTGAAATTCTTCGCGAGGTGACCCTAGGGCATTAACAGGGCTTGCTCGCAGAGCCAGACCGGCCCGGCTTCGCGAGGGAACCCTGTTAAAAATCCACGCAACCCTGTGCGAGCCATTTCCCAGGGTAGCACCGATTTTTAACTCCCCTCCCTCGCAAGGCCAGACCGGCCCGGCTTCGCGAGGTGACCCTGGGGGCACCTTGCCGCGAAGTGTGAGGAGGCCATGTCGGCCTGCCTTAGCTTTGACAATTTTGTTAAGTTAGGAGACCATGTCGGCCTGCCTTACCTTTAGTGGAAAGCACTTTGTCTCAAGCTGTCCTACTCAACTAGGAGGAGACCGCTTGGCCTGCCTTGATGATGGCTTATGTCTTAAAGTCTATACTTTGAAAAGACAATGCCCTGGGCTTTCGCTTTACTTTTATGTTCACCGTTCACGCTGCCGACACTCCGAAAGAACGACCATAGTCGATGCATGCTGCAGTTAATAACTGTACAAACTCGTCTTTGCTGTGCCAATGACCGCCTGCTCGTTTCAGCTGGGCCAGATTAGCATCGGTCTTGTCTTTGACAAGGCAAATCGTATTTTTCCGCACATTTTCAAGGGCTACTCCAGACCACATTTTCTTCTCAAAAACCGCCCACCTCAGGAGATGAGTCATGGCTGGCTCTTGTTGCTTGAAGTCTGGCGTGCAGTGGAGCGTGGGCCACTTCCGTTTCAAAGACTCCAACTTCTGCAAGCAGTATTGAGATTTGATGCCGGCGCGCTTCAGTAGCAAGGAGTATGACAAAATGCAGCCCCCAGTTGCCACGGCCATGAAATAAGCCTTCGAGGGAATAGCTGAATCGTCCACAACAAAGACAGAGGCAGCTCGGATGTCCTAGGCATTTGAAATGGCCGAGAGGCAAAAAAAAACAAACCCGAACCACCCATGCCTGGAAAGTAAAAAGCTCCGGTCCTGCTCCTGCAGCAATGGGGCGCACGCCGTGGGAGGCAATCCAGTGGCGAACCATGCCTTGGCTGGCCCTAGTGATTGCCATCTCCATGTGCGCGCATTCGTTGTGGAAAGGAGCTGGGATTCTTGCTTCTTCCGTTTCAAATGCATGGCCTGATCTGCTTTGGCGTCCTCCCTGGCTCTCTTGGCAGCTGCCTGCTCCAAGCTCAAGCCTTCCGCGGCACCCAAGCCGAGGAAATAGCCATCACGACGCGCCTCCACCTTCTTCTTCAGAAGCGTTTCTCGCGAGTTGGCAATTTCCTGGCAGAGGGTAGCAAAGAAACGACGACTTTACAGAAAGTTTTTAAGACCAGCCAGCCCTGTCCTTCTGAGCTTTCTGTGACAAATTGGCTATCGCAACTTCGTGGTCCACAGGTTTTTGCCCTGAAGTGCTTGCAGCGGCTGCCCTGACAGAAGCCCGCCTACGCTTGATCCAAGTCTTCTCCACGACTTTGCCGGCAAGTTTTGCTCGAGGACCTGTCTTGACCCCCTTGTCTAGGCGCTTCCTTTGGTATTTGCCAAGGTGTCTGGATACTCTTGCTGCATATAGAGCACGGGCCTTGTCCACGACAGAAGCCAAAGACGCTGCAGGGGAGTCATTGTACGTCAAGCACACCATCGCTCGACGCTCTGAATCGGCTGCCTTTGGCCCGAAATGCTTAGCTCCATGGCTCCTCTCAGCTTTGGAAAAAGCTTGCTCCACGCCAGAGCTAGAGGTGGTCCAGCAGGCATGCGCTTGAAGCAAAGGGGCCAAATTCTTGGTTTCATATTTTTCCCTCAAAGCAGAAGATGCTTGGCTTCTTCGGAATGCTTGTTTCCACGCATCCCTGCTAGTGCAATCTTGCTGTTCTCGGAATGCCATGGCCACTGGCCGCAGAGCGTCAAACTCGGAGACCAGCCCTTGCTCATCAACTTGCAAGGCGACGGCTAGTCGCTGAAGGCAAGCATATCTGTCATCTGTTAGCCGGCCACCAGATCGCAGATCCAAGACGCTCATCGATGAGAAGAGATGGAAATGCGGAAACTCAGCCTCGCAAGCCTCATGACACAAATGAACCCACGGTTTGAAGGCTTCCAGGACAGCACGGCGATCGCCCGCAGACACCCTCAGCCTCTTCTGCTGACCCCTGTGCTTGACATAGAGTCCAGGCTCTGCTTGCAACAGGTCTAGACAATGCTTGCTGTATCCATTCACGTCGAAGACTTGCCCTGGCTGTCCAAATTGGATGTCTACATTGCGCAGAAAACTGTGGACCTCTGAATTCAGAATGGCCGGGTCTTGCGATTCATTGTCCATCAGCCGCAAAAATTCCATCACTGTATCAGCTGCATCAGCGGCTGCCGCAACAAGAAGCAATTTCTTGGCAGAGACGTTGTCCATCCACTTGTGCAGCCAGTCACAGTCTTCCTTCAAAGCCAAAATTTTGTGTAATACATCAAATATCGGTCTCATATTCAAACAAAATCTCCCAAGAGGTTTGGCAAAGGACGCGAAGCGGTGCTTTGCCGCCGATAAGCTGCTGGTCTGGGGGCCGGCACCTTTGGCAATGGCTTCTTGCAGCCAAAATGAATAGTTCGGGGAGTGGAAAATCTTTTGCGCCAAGGATTCTTTGTTGGTGACTGTGCTGCTAACAGCGTCTTTCACGTCATCCATGACATGCCAAGGCCGTTTCAGCAGTCTCATGCAAGCATGGCTTGCATCGCGGCCCAGCAAAACGATGTTTGGGAAAAAAACATCTCTCTGCAGTTCGGCTTGATCTGACCGGCGCCGAGATCTGAGTATATCCGACGCAAGTAATTCAGCTGACGCAGCATCGGTTACCATGATGTGAACATGGCTCCGAACGTGGCTGAGCAATGCCTCATCCACTGACCCACCAAAGCCAGGTGTGCAAAATAGTTTCAAGGCTTTCACTGTGGCTCTTGCGATGTGTTCCGAAGTCTTACCTTCAACCAGGCGAGGCTGCCCAATGCAGCCGCTGCAGACTCGCAAGTTCGCATCCACTGCCCTAAATCGCAGCAGCAAGCGGCCTTGTCTTTCCTGGGCTCGGAACGTCAAACTCTGAAAGTTCAAAGGATGTCTGGCCCCGATAATAATAAATCGACAAAGTAGAGTTAAATGAGAAACATTTGCTTGAAAATGCAAGATTCATCCCGCATCAGAGTGATGCTTTGGGCACTGGCCAGGAAGACGCGGTAAGCGTGCAAGATAGCTTCGGAAAGGCAATAGTGCATCAACTTGGTTCGGGTCGATGGTGTTCCGTCCCCTTTGTCGCGCTGAGAATGTCCTCTGCTCAGCTTGCGCACGAGGTCTTGCCATTCTTCAGCAGCAGGGGCATGAGAAGTTGGATCAGCTGCATGAGCGGCAATGTGGTACTTGGATTGGGCATGGTGCCGAAACCTCCAGCTCTTCCAAGTGACTTCGGGCCGAACTGAGAAAGTGGCATAAGGGGAAAGCTGCGAAGTATCACTCCCGGCTGCAGTAAACTTGGCAGCATGCAGCGCGCAAATTTTGCACCCCACTGTCAAAATGTTGCTATTGCCCGCAAAACCTGCCCGCAGCCAAGGAAATTTTCTCCTCCAAAATGAACCCTTGAGCAGCCAAGCGTTGTCTGAAGTCTGGCAACGCTGCCCATGTTCCACCAATTTCTTTGAAGACGGCGACACTAGCGTCACATCAGGCACGATTTTGGCAGGCAGAGCCATGACCCCTGGATGCCTCAATGTCAAGCCAGTCTGCAGCACACATCAGAAAAAATCTTCCAAGCAAGCGTGGCTGTTCTGAATGACGTGGAAGTTTCTACCCGCGTTGCTATACTACCCCCAACGCATCGCGGCTGTGGGCTCCCCTTTTTTTTCTCCCAAGACGGCTATCAAAGCAACTTTGGCCACTTCCGGGTGAAAACTCGGGGTGACTGCATCAGGCCATGACAAATGAATTAATAATCTTAATTTAATTAATTGTGCCCAATTCAACTACCGCACCAACTTCCCTCAGTCAGCGTCGACTCGTCATCGTCATCTTCTACCATGACGCCCCGCCGGATCAGCTCTTTTTCGATTTTTCTGGCCAGAGTTCGTGCCTGGTTCTTGAAAGGCGAGCAATTTTTGAGGTAGCCCCATTTCGCTTGGATGCCCTTTGTAGACATGTTTTTGAGCATGTTCTTCTGTTTCGTCAGGGCTTCAGGATTCAGAGGAAAGCAGCTGTCACTCTTCAAGGGCAAGATTGTCGCTTCCTTCTTCACGGTCTCTTTGATCACTGTTGAAGACGGCATGGCTGCAAGATACTGTCTAAACACTACAAAGTCAAAGTTTCAAACTTCCCTGGCCAACCTGTTTTTTTGGGCAAGCAAAGCAACAATTGAATTGCAAGTGTGCAAGTTTAGAAGCAAACCCGTTCGAATTCCTGATTCTAAACTCAGAGGCTTTCACCGGCTGTCCAAACACCGTCCTTGACCAGCGAAGTGTGAGTTGAACTCAGTCTCCTTTGAACTAGGAGACTGGCTGCGACTTGATTTATTAGCCAGTCTTGACAGCCGCCTCCTTTGTCCAGGAGATTGCGGACCTGGACCGTCAAACCTCTATGAAAACCCCACGATGGAGCTGAACCAGCAAGAAAAACCTGAAACTACAAGAAACCCCCTTAACCCCACGAAAACCCTTTACCACCACGAACCCCCCCACCAACCCCCTTGCCCAGCACGAACCGTTCCCAACCCCCCATTTCCCCAGTACTACATCCCTTTACCCCACGAACCCCTCCCCACCCCCCTTTCCCCCACTACTACAGCCCAGTAGCATCATATAAATATATATATTTTTATTTATTTATGTTTCTGGCCCTTGCCTTCTTTCTATGCCAACATTCAAAACTTCAGAAAGAGCTGGCCACACTGTTCACCATGACACTGGCCACCCAATCAAGCACTTTTTGTCACACTCAGACAACCGAAAGGTTGGTTTCCACCCTTTGGGCAGTTGCAGCTACACACAGCGGCGGTTGCCTTCCATTTCAGACTCGCGGAGCAGGGGAAAGCAATAGAAATAGATCAAATCCATCCACCTGAAATCATGTGTGCACATGGCATGCATGTCGTGTTCATTTGTGATGCATGGTCCATGCATGTCAATGTGATGTCATGCTATGCAATGCCATGCATGTTGACATGCATGCGTGATTTGTTTGCAGTGTATAGGGCTCCGGCCAGGAGCTTGGATGCTTCTTCCAAAGCAAACTTCAATCCTGCACAAGCAAGAACATGTGAGAAGCTTTCTTGTGACCAAAAAACGCAAAGGCAGGAGTCCTGCAGAATATCTCATCAAAGTAGACGCATATGTCCTTTTGGAATGAGTTTTCTTTGCCAAATGCATGATCTGACCAATCCAATTTTCATCCATCCAAACAGCATCTATCAGTGGATTGCGAGGGCTGCAGGCAAGCCCTGCCACCATGTGGGCCATGAGGTGCAGCTTCGGCCTGCAATTGAATAAACGAAAGTGGGATAAGTTGCGGTATGTGGTATGAAGCTCCACATACATTCTGAGGAAATAATTTCCGAGAGTCTTCGCCTGTTGCATGTCTTCAGGTTTTAACCACAGCCCTTGCTCAGACCGCAAAGACGTTAAGAAACCAAAGAGCTGATTCGCAGTCCACACTGCATGCTTCACATTGGAATCCAACTGCGGGACTGGCTGGTTGGTGAAGAGATCTGCCAAATATTGCAGGATGGCACCTGTATGCCAAGCCTTTCCTGTCAAGTGCACATATTTGTCCTTTTTCAAGCTAAGGCGTGTCCGACTCAATTTCCACCATTTTGGTAACCTTTTGTCCTTAAGATTCCCTTTCACCCAAGCTTTGATCTCATCAGTCACATTCTTCATGCGATCTTCTGCCTACCAAGATATGCAGAAAACAAACAATATGAGCTGCAACTTTCCAAAAAAAAAGTCCAGCCTTGCGCCCATTGTAGAAATTGGATCGGAGCAGCAGCAAGAGCGCAGAAGCCGCTAAATCTCGTCCAACTCCTAAATGGAAAATATGCATTGCATCAAGGCTTATGATTGGTGGGCACGGCAATTGCGCAATCATCGGGTCCAGTACATGGACTCCTGGAATTGGAGGCGTGGTCCTCCAGAGTGCTGCATCGGACATATCAGTGAAAGGGCAAGCCATCGACTTGGTGGCCCCGCACTGCCAACAAATTGAATCAGTCGACGGCTGACTTCTAAGGTGGAGAGATTGCACCAGCCATTTCCAATCCCCTTTGCAGGATACCAACACACCATGCAGCCCTGCACTACCTTCAGTTGCCAAAGTCTTGAAAGATTGCATGATAGGACGGAGGAGTTCCCGAATAGTGACATTCACTTTGTCTGCAGTTTTCCAACACATTGCTGAAGGCACCATGCCAATGAGGAATCTCGAGTACCGACTGTTGGTCGGAAAAGGGGTGAATTGACACATACATATTCAGACTGGTCAAAGATTTGCCCTTCATCACCATAGAAATTGAGGCCAATAGATTCACTGGCTGGACCTTCCGGTTTTGAAAAGCCATGATACCTTTCAAGGTTGCCCCAATATGTATCATCTGCAAAGCCAAGCACATCTCTGTGGCCAGAGCGAATGATGGTCAAAACCTAAGTACAAACATTCATGGGTATGAGTATAGAAATAAAAATGCATAGAACATCTGCATATTTAAAATTATATATATAATTATATATGTGTATGAAAAATTGTATTGATGTATGTATAATATATATATATATATCAAAAAATAAACATGCGTATGTGCAATTTCACCGCCAGCACTGTCAGATCAGCAGCCAAAGTAGGCTAAGGACAGTGCCATGTCATGGGGCAGCATTAACGGCCAAGATCGGACCTCTTGGTCACCATTGTCATTCTTGACAGGTATCTGATGCCAGGTGATGACATCCTTTACCGCCAGGCCAGCACTCACAAATTTGCGATGAGCTCTGTCATCCCGTGCCATAGAAGGCCGCCTGGCTGCAATTCACCAAAAAAAACTTGTGAAGCAGCAAGGCTACCAAATACATGACAGGCACCCGAAAATAGTGGAACCATAACATTCACCAATGCGAGCAGCAGAGGCCAGGCTTGCATTTCCAGTGCCAATTTCATTGGCAATCCTGCAGGAATAGTTGGGTGCTAGTAGCACTGAAGTGAGGAACAGCTGCAGTCCTCCGATCCAATTCTTTTCGGAAACTTTGTTCAGGAGGGAGATGGGACGTACCTGTACAAAGATGCAAACTAGGATATGATATGCAGGTAGGTTTCAAAGAAGTGGAAAGCAGGAACCGCAATCAAAAAGCAGAAGTTGCTGTGCATGCAGGGGTTTGCTCAGCTAACAAGATCCATGCAGCAAGTTTTTGACAGGATCGCCAAGCACAGTCTCTCGTCAAAATGGCCATGCTACACCTCAAGCTTTCCACCCGATCATGGGTATGTATAGCCCCTGGCAGGCAAAAAAACGAAGTTTGTGAATGAGCAAGTTGCTCTAAACATGGCAGTGTTGCTTTTTGAGCTCACGGATGCACGCAGTAAGCTCTGCACGCTTCATGCGCGTCTCAGCAACCTCACGCAAATTCTAAAAATAAAAAACAAATAAACCAGTTCTATTCAACTCACTGAGGACGAGGCTGGCCCTGTGCACGTGCCCAAAAAGGTAGTGAACGAAGCATCAGCGTCGATTTCTCCCAACCTACCAGAAGAAAGGGACATAGAGCAAGGGTGGCAGTTGTAGACATATACCCAGCCTTCCATGCAGCTCCTTCACAGGTTCAGCAAGCTTTCGAAGCTCTGCCGCATGGTGGTTCACCCGGGGCTCGCCCTCACAGTCAAGCACCAACCCATTGATCGCATTCAACTCCTTTTTGAGCTCTGTACCTCAGACGGATTTAAGCCACACATGCAAAAAAAGAGAAAGGAAATTGAAGAATGAGGTCAGAACGCAGCAGTCCAACCTTCTGCTCCAGGGTTTTGTTGGCCAAATCCAAACCAAGGGGTCCCTTGACCTTGGGTCCCTTGTTCGCAGCCTTGCATTTCGCCTTCGCACGGCCTGCCAAGGATCCAGCAAGAAGGATCAAGTAACAAAAGCAAAACAATGTTTCAGAGCCAACCTTGTCCAGGCGTCGCAGGAGCCGTAGTCGGCGTAGAGGCCCCAGCAGCAGGAGTCGTGACAGAAGCCAGCAGCGCTTGGGCATCACCAACTGGCAGCAGCGAAGGACCATCCTGCAAACCAGCTCCCAAGGCAGCTGCAGCGGAAGCTGGCTTCAGGGCCGTTTTGGCAGCCGCAGTGACCTTGAAAGCATCCTTTGTGGTCGCCTTTTTGGTGACAGTGCACCAAAATTTCATGGACTCCATGTCCGTTGGACAATCTTCATCCGGCACACCTCCCTTCGCAACGCAAGCCTTTATCTTGGCCCTCAGTCAGAGTTGACAAGGTGAAGGATGCAAGTTAAGTAAAGAAAAAGAAATTGAAACATTGATTTTCTCAGACCCCTAAAGGGAACCACAGAGAAGGTTTCTAAATTGACGATTAAGAAGATTCAGGGCAAGGTGGGCAAAACTTGAGCCAGGAAGCTCAGAACACCCAGCCTTTCGCATGCCATCGATTGTGAGAAGCTCACGGACACCTTCGACCTCATGTAGGTGGGTGGTCTCAGCAGTCACATGCGCTTCAACAGCATCAAGGTTTCCTCCATTGAGGAGGAAAGCCTTGAGGACCTGCTTTTGTTCTGCATTGGTTCCAAGAAAAAGCTTAGCAATATTCGGGTACTCAACAGCTCGGGGCCCTTCGGCAACTCTCTTCAACACATGGTACTCCCTCCTGTAGTTGGTGCTGTTGACGGGCTTGGAGAGGACAAGTCCTCCATGTGGGGGCTCCATCGGGCCCTTGTCGATCTGCTCATCCTCAGAAGGAGCTGCCTCAGCAACTTCCACCTCAGCTTCAGGGGCAGCAGGAGGCTCACGATCCAGTTCTTCATCCTTCGGAGAGGACTCATTCTCAGAGGACTCACGCAACCTGCAAAGGCAATTAGTGACATGCAACAATCAGGTTTGCGTCCAAAGAAATGTCTTGGAAAGACAATACTGTGTCAACAAGAAAGAAAATTTCTAGGGCAAGGGCAAACGGGCCATCTCTTCCAACTTGTCTGGCGTAAGGTCTCCAACATGGGCTGAAACTTCGTCTCCATGTTGCTGTCGCAGAAGCTGCTGGCCACGCAGCAAGGTGGCAATGGACCTGACCATGTGTTTGCTAATGCCTTTAGAAAAGCTGCTGGCCCAGGAAAAGCAAAAGGCTGCAACAATACAGGTATCAACTAGGACACGCCTCTCCGACATGGACCGGTGCAAGGCAGTATCAGTGGCCTCCAACAGGGGAAGGCAGCCACTGGAAAGAACATGGAGGAAAAACGAAGTATATACCCCATGCACCCATGCCTGGGACGCAATCTTCAGCTGCTTGGACGCAGGGTCACCATTTTCACCAAAGGAGAGCATTCGCTTGCACGGAGGTGTGGCAAAAAGAGGACCAGATGCCTTTGCAGGCACCACCGGCACAGCCTTCACAGCAGGCAACGCCTTTGCAGGCAGCAACTCAAGGCCTGCAGCCTTCACAGGAGGCACCATCTTCAAAGACATGGCTTCGGCAGGTTCCTTCTCCTCTGCCACATCACACTCCTCTTCCTCTTCTTCTTCACCTTCCAAAGATTCTCCATCATAGTCACCAGGCTCAGAGACATCACCTTGGGCATCCTCGTACATCTCAGTGTTATCATCATCATCATCCTTCTGAGTCTCTTCCAGATCTGGCACGACAACAGTAGGAGCAGCTTTGGTAGCTGGAGCTGGGGGGTTCCCTGAGCCCTCTTTGGTAGCTGGAGCCGGGGGTTTCCCCGAGCCCACCACTGGTCGCGGAGCCTTGACCACAGGTGCAGCTGCAGAACTTGCAGCAACGTCCTTGGACGTGGCTTTAGAACTGGTCTTGGCAGGCTGCTTTGGCAGCCGGGATCGCTTCTCCAAGGCTTCCTTGTACTCTCGAAGAATTTCCTTGCACTCTTTCAGCCCTATGCCAAGCTCTTTCTCCAGCTGCTTTGCCGTTGGCAAGACTCCACCATATTGCTTCTCCATTTCCTCGATGACCGCCTCGAAGATGGGAGTGGGCGACAGCATGGTGTCTTCCACACGGGAAAAAAATTGGCCAGTGCTGCTCAGGCAGCCAGCTGGGAACCAAAATTCTACATCAGAGTGAAAATGTATGTCGACTTCACATGAGATAGTCGGCAGGCAGAAACAGCACGAAAAACCCACGAAAAGCCACGAAAAGCCACGAAATCCCCACTAAACCAGACTTAAATAGGCAAACAAATCCAACCAAAACAACCCAAGAAATTTCTCGGGGTTTTCTTCTTGAGGCTGGGGGGTTTTCGCTAGGATTTCTTGGAAATTTCTCGGGGCACCTGGGTGCTGACTTTTCAGACTCCATTCAGCTCAGCTCGACTCCATTCGAGCTGCGACTTGGTTCAAAGCCTTCTTGATGGGTCGCTTCCAACTATCAGACGGTCGAAATTCTTGGCTCCTGGTGAGGTAGCGAATGAGGCTCCAGCAGTCAGCCTCAGAGAAACAATCACTGATTTTTTTCAACCAAACATTTCTCATGCATGAATGCATGGAATTCTGTTATGTATGTTTATGTGTGCAATGATGCCCACATGCATGCCCATAAATGTACCACAGGTCAACACTTTCAAAGGAAAGTTCCTGCAGCCAAACATGTGCACAATGAACCAGATTTAAGCACATAAATGCCAAGCAGGCCTTAAAGAGTTCCAAGTCAGACTTGTGGAAGACAACGCCCTGGTCTTTCTTCGGGCCCTTGGGAAGTTCCTGCCGCACCGTGGTAGCAGAGCCATCGGTAGTGAAGCATCACAAAAAACCAACTGAATCTGGCATGTTGTGGTCCTTCCATGGGCCATTGTCCATATCTCTTTTCAAATGTGCAAGATGCCATCCAAACTTGCGATGGTATGTCCTTGCAGTTCATTTTCAAACTACTTCTCTGCACCTATGAAAGAAGAAAAAATCCAGCAGGGAATTAATCCAGGCAGGTAACTGGCTGGACTGCATCGCATCATTTCCAGAAAAACCCACAGAGCCATCTGGTCGTTCATATTTGGTCACCAAGGAAGGCCCATGTAAAGCATCCAGCTGGTCTCTGGTAGCAGAGCCTGCAGCTGCCTGCAGCCTCAACAAAAGATCCTCATCATTCGAATACAGAACATGACGCTTTGGGGTGGCATTTTCCGGAGAGTCGGCATAGAGCCCACCCCAAATGGTGCAGACGAAGACCTGCACAACACAAGAATCACAAGAAAAAAATGCAGATTGTTCAGACAAAATCAACTGCACTGCCTTGCAAGGTTTTCACTCCAAAACCCAACCTCCAGCAACTCAAAGAGCTCACGTAGACGTGGATGAAGCTCACAGGCACTGAGAGACGGTTGTTCTATCAGGAACCGGCATCCATGGGATACACTGTAGATGCAAAGTAAGGCAAGTCTACTAGCCATTTTGTTACCTTGAGCTACAAAGCTGTAGCCTTGGTTTCCAAGAGGCCACAGCATACTTCTCTGGTGTGTGGCACTTGACCTCGAAAATTTCAAAATTGGCAAAGCAAGTCAAGGCTGACAGTCGACAAATCTTGAGGGTCAAGCGGGAAGCAAAACGAATTGCAAGCCAAGGCCATCATGTGAAGTGCCCCACGCTTGCTGCGACGAATCGATTGGAGTGCCAGCCTGCATCAAACAGTGTTGAAGAAAAGGTTCAGCACACCTTCCCACCCACAGCTGAGCCCCAAACCCAAATCCAGCTGCAGAGAGAAAGTCGAAGCTCTCGTCAAGTCGCAGGTCAAAGGATTCACCATGGAATCCAAACTGGCACAAACAAAACAAGATCAAAAACAGACCAAACTGCTTGTGATCAAGCAACCCACCTCCCTAAGGGAGGCTGAAACCACTGCAGCACCGCAGAAGTATTCAGCGAAATCATGAACCTTCAGGCAAATCGATTGCTGACACATGGATGGATTTGATCGCGTTTCTAAGCAGCCCACCTGATCACTTTCGCACTCAGAATGATGCACCAAGCACAGGTGCAAGAGAACAAGTATTGGGGGAGCCCCCCAACTAAGAAGCTCAGCAACCCCCATGGCTGCAAACCCAAAACTGCAGACATGAATCACATTGGCTTGCAACTGAGAAAAAATATAAGACAAAATGGAAACCAAATCAGGACTGAGTTTGGCAAAGCGTATGCTGCAGAGTCCTTTTAGCACTTCACGCATGCCTTTCCCCACTGCAAGTTGTAAATCATGCAGGCTGCCCCGCATGACAGAAACCCCACAAGAGCTAGATTTCTAGACAAATCTGCGCTTCTTCAACTCGGCCATGGGCACGTTCATCAACAGGTTCGCCCTCTCATTGGAAGACATCCACTTAAGGTTGGCATCCTTATACGAAAGACCCGCAGCACGTTCAGCTGCAATAAACTGCTTTCTTTTTTCGGAAAACATCTTGGGCTGATAGGTTTCCTCACCTCCTTCCGACAGCACAGCAGCTGCAGTGCGTTTTTTCTGGGCCGCAACGCCTTCAGGGCAAGCACCAGCCTGGACAGGAACAGCGCCTGAAGGATTTCCTTGGTGCTGCGGGGCCAAGGCAGCCTCATCCTCACCGCTCAGTGCAGCGGGCTGCTTTTTCTTCTTGCGACTTTTGCGAGGCTTCTTCGCACCAGCATCCTGGGCAAGAATCTCTGATTCAGCAGCGGCCTCATGTTGTTCCACTTGGTCCTCAACTTGGTCTTCAGCCCCACCAGTTGTGGCAAAGGGCGGTGGAGCCTTTTTTTCCTCAAGGCTATCCAAGACAAACCTCGGGAGCTGCCACTGATCGCTCCTGGCCGGAGTGGGAACTGGCCTCTTGCAACCAGGTCCACCGGCCACTCCACCAAGCTGGCTGCAGTTCTGCAACAGAGGTGGCTCTGGCTCATCCTCAGAGATCTCATCATCCAGAGGCATAGGTTCTGCAATAGTCTTTGCAGTCTGCCTATCCTTCAACTTTTCAAGGACCATGGGCCAATCAACTTTGGCCTGCAACTTTGCAAGCACCATGGACCAATCAACTTTCGGCAGTTGCTCTAGGTCCTCTTCAGAAGCCACTGGACGGTCTGGGGATGACTCCTCATCAAACCCAGCAGGTCTCTTGGGAATCTTCCTGGCCACACAAAGCTTCTTCATGTCATGCAACACTTCAGTTCTGCTCGAATCAGGGGACTCATCAAAAAGCTTTCGAAATCGTCGCACCAACTTGTGAGCCGCAAAGGCCATCTTCTCAGCCCACGGCTGCATGGCCTCTTCAGAGACACCAACTGGGACCAGTTTCTCCTCACTGTAGAAGGTGAGGATGGCATCCTTCAACACTTCTTCACTAAGCCGCACCCATGGGGTCACCTCCATAATGGGTATGATCACCTCCATGCAGAGGCAATCAAAAACATTCACAATGCTCCAAAAAGAAAAGAGTCAAAGGCAAACGGCCACTCTGTGGCTCCCACCTTCCAGTTCAACTCAACATCCTTGATGGTGCAACATGACCCTTTGTGGAAGAGCTTCTCCGAGTGAGCCCGGACAAAAGAAAGGCCAACCTGCCAGAAGATGGAGGGGGAAAACAGCTTTGAAGCCACAAGCGATTAAGAAAAAATGATGGATCTCTCAAGGAGCAGTTTCAAATCACCATTGCTGAAAGACATGCATGTCACTGAAACAAGCCTCCTTCAAAAAACGCTGGTTTTTGAAGGCCGCAACATATTTGTCCTTCACATCTGGGTCATTGGCCAAAATTTTCAATGTCCTGGGCATCCTTCCCAAGCAAAGCAACTGTTGCTCTGCCCCTCACCAAGCCAAATGCTACACAATTTCCATGGCAGCTTTGCAAGCATGGACACGCCAACTGCAAGACACGCACTTGCCAGAAAAAAAACAGGGTCACTTGATGTCGACGTCCACCATTTGTATTTACCCTCGGAGACAAGGCAGGGATCATTCGTGCAATGCATGTCATGTATGGCATGTTCATGGCCATGCATGTCATGCCATGAAGTGCCGTGGTTATGCCATGCTTATAAACTTTCATGCAACATGCTGTGAATGTCATGTCATGCATGATGTTTGATCATGTCGTGGGTCATGTCATGCATGAATGATGAATGACCATGCCGTGTGTGTGAATGAAGTTTAGTCATGTCATGCATGAATGAATGCCTTTTGATCATGTCATGTGTGAATGGCATGCATGGCGTGTGTGTGTGTGAACATGTCATGACTGAATCTGAGGCCCAGACCATTGTACAGAAAGTGGGTCACCTGAGCAGCAACAGGGCTGAAGGAGTAAAAGGCACACAGGATGAAAAACAGGTGCACCTCATTTTAGTAGGGCACAGGCCATGCAGCCACCATGAACAACCTCAAACAACAACGATGTAACTAACAAATACACAAACCAGAAAGACAATGCCACAATGCAAGCCAACATCAGTCCACCCTAACAGCATGCACATGCAACAGGGCATTTTTTCCATGCAGCTCACCCTTCGATTTGCCAGCTCAGGGATCCAGGTCAATCCTGAAGCCACACAACCACATTTCCACACAAGGATCGCAGAAACAAAAACTTAGGTCCCAACACTTTGCCAGGCCCCTTAGGGCACAGTGGCGGGGGTGGAGGAGGCCTGCCAGCTTGTAGCAATATCCAGATATATAACGACAATGAAACATACAAACTTTATAGCAGCCTTCTCAAAACCAACGAAGCTGCATCCACTGCCGGCGGAGGCTTGTTCACCAAAACGCCATCAACCCTGGCAAGCAAAAGAATCATCCGCCAGACATCAAATTGTTTCCAACATCCACCAGCCTCACACATCCATGTGGCACAGAAGCAGAAGACTTTGCACTTGAAGGGCCAGTAGGCATCGACTTTGGCCGGCGGCTGGTCACCGCGAGCTTGTAGTAGTACTGCGGCCAAAAAATAAAAACAATCAAAAAAATGCATTCGCTCATATAACAGCAGGCAAACAGTCCTGCTGCTTCGCCAGGGCTTTCAAGCCAGCAGCTGTTTTCAGATCACATTGATCTTCTCCACTGCCAGTCGAAGAGTTCGAAGGGGAATCTTGGAGTTCCGGAACCAACTCATTCCCAACCTTGAAAAAACCAGGCGGTGCTGACTGAGCTTTCGGTGAGGCAACAGCCAAGGCAGACTCCAGGTCCTGCTCTTTCAGAGCATTCCGAAGCACCTCTTCCACTGGAGCCTGCAACAAGATATTGGGGGAAAAACTTTAATAATAAAAAAGAAATTGCTGATGCTGCAAATATATACGGGAAAGCCTCAGCCAGTCTCTTTTTTGTCTCTTTCTGTGGCACCTCCCAACATGCAGAAAAATACAACTGCCAGTTGTGATGCCGAAAGAAAATTGTCAAACACAGCCTGACCTCTTCCTTCGGGTCTTTCTGACCGGGTGGCATGCTTGGCCAAACAGCTGCTGAGACATGGGCAATGAACATGCGTGCAGCACTGAAAAGAAACCCACAGCATTTCTCAAAGTCGTTCAACCCCCGTGCAGCAATGGAAAATTCAATTCAGCCCGGCACCACCAAGGCAACATGTGCCAAGCAAGGGAGTTTCCACGCTTTGAGCAAAACAATACTAGCGAAAATCTAATTGAGGAATGGTGAGTTTAAAAAACACCTGCATGTACATGCTTAACTATATATGTATACATCTAGACATAGACAAATGTAAATTTCAACTTAGTATATTATGTACATGCATATATATATGTATATATATATGAATATGTGTATACAGTATATATGTATATTTTTTCTGCTTGGGCCTGAACGCACGTCTCCAAACCTGTGCCTACATTGCACACAATGCAGGCACAGGTCCAAGGAGCAGTCTCCAAATACCCTAACTAGATATCCCATGCAGGGATCCCGAACAATAGCAGTCTCCAAACTCCTTGGTTCAACATCTCGTGCCATGATTGCAAGCACTAGCAAACTGGGAAGATATCCCATGCATGCAAGGATGCCAAGCAATAGCAATTGCCATGTTCACTGGCTAGGTATCTCATGCAGGGATTCCAAGGTGGAATAGCTGCGACAAGCCACCCTACCATAGCACCCCCCAAGAAAACCCAAGGACCCCCAAGAAAAACCCAAGAAAAAAGTCTGTCACCAAGAAAAACCTGAATCTCATATCCTTAAGAAAACCCTACGACTCGCCAGTCCAGGGAGGTCATATCACCTTTGACACTGGCTGCGAAAAGCTTTGCTTTGACAGCCGCCTCCTTCGTCTAGGAGACCCTGACTTGAAGCCCGATCGTCTGCAAACATTGATGACGACTAAGCCTCCTTCAGTCATTGACCATTGACCATTGTGTCAGGAGACCGCCCTGATATATCCAACCCAGTGTCATTACCAGACCACGAAACCACTTGGCCGCTTTGCGCCCCTTTTTTTAACCACCCGCTGCTGTCAGTCTCTGTCACGTAGACACCCAGGACCAGGTCCAGCGCCCTCTTTCGTGGTGACCTCCTCCACCACCGCGGGACCAGTCTTGCCACCCATCCCAAAGAGGTTTTTTGGGTGGGACGTAGTGCCAGTTGTCGTCGTCATCTTCATCTTCGTCGTCTTCCCAATCCCACTGGCCCCGCTTGTTGTACCAAATTGTTCTCTGCCGGCCCTTGTTGCTCTTCTTGCGCTTCTTTGACGACGGTTTCCAGTAGATGTCCTGAGGGCGCATGGCGCGACCAGAAACAAAATCCATTGGAAGAAAAGGAAAAAACCAGACCTATTTACTGGGGGCCGCCCAAACATAAAAACTGCTAAATTAAATCCCAGGCTCGCAGTTCTTGTTGAAGCATTGGCCTCGGCCAGCGTACGTTTGCTTTTGGCACAGCTTGCAGATTCTTAGGTCCACCGTGTGGTTCATAGTCTCTGCAGGCGGCGGCGGAGCTGAAGTCAAGTCGACCACAGGGGGAGTCTCAGGAGTCTCCGCCGTATGGGAAGGGGCGGGGACAGCAGGACGGTCTGGAATGACAGCTTTTGCCACAGGCGGCGCCATACTTCTCCACGGCGGCGGCCCAGAACTGCCAGGTGGGTCCATGTGCCCAGGAGGCGGTGGCGTCATGGGCGTGCCGCTTGGCAGTAGTGGCGGGGCTTTGGCTGCCAAACCCGCCTCGCCCATTGGTCCACCTGGTGGTCCGGCTGCCATGCCCGCCCCGGCTGTTGGCGCCATAGGCGTTGTCGCCTTAGGCGTTGTCGCCGGGCCAGACCCCCCAGTGCCAGGGGCACTGCCTGTAGGAGGCGGAGGCCGCGCCAGGTAACCCCACAGGCTTGCAGCCAAGGCCTGGAGCGGGTCTGCAGGAGGACCAGGGGGAGGCCCTCCTTCAGACTCGCCTGGCGCTGCCAAGGCTATCACCATCAGCGCCGCCAGCCACAGTGCAGAGCTGCGCATGGCTACTTCCAGTCAGGTGAGGGACAAGGGCAAATCACTTGAGATCCAACAGCTGCAACGCAATGAAAACAAAATTTTCGAAGCAACTGCCAACGATTCTCTAGACGACGATTTGCTTAGCTTTCAGGAGACGCGCGCCGCCTTAACTTTAGGAGACGCGCGCCTTCCTTCCCATCTCAAACTCCCTTGTCAATGGACAGGAGGCGCGCGCCTCCTTGTCTTGAGGAGACACGCGCCTTCCTTCCCATCTCGACTAACTTAGGGCAATGGGCAGGAGGCGCGCGCCTCCGTGTCACTTGACATTCATGTCATCAGACCAAGGACCAGGAGACGCACGCCGCCTTAACTTAGATTGGTCAGGAGTCGCGCCTCCTTATTAGGAGACACGCCTCCTTCACTGACCATCTGCCACCTTGTCGTGGACATGGGTCATGGATCATTGACAACCAGGAGACTGGCCATGGCGCCTCCTTGGCCAGATCCACGAGGTTCAATGGCATTTGAAAATTTTCAGGAGGCTTCAGGGCGCCTCCTTACAATGTCCTTTTAAACAAATATTATTTCAAGTAATCAGGAGAGAGCGGGCTGACAAACTCTGGAAGTCAGGTTTCACACGCTTACTTTTTCTTACTTACCTAACTGTAAAAGCACAACATCAAAGGGCAACAGGGGCAACAAACAAGCATCAGCAAGTTGTTTAACCTAACCACCCAAAACCCCACACAAAATAGCATTTCTCCATTCATAGCCTTCCCTTCCCAAGAGTTCTTCTCACGCTTCCAACTCATTTTTAAATTTCACCCCCCAAAGCCACACACGCAATAGTATTTCTCCATTCACAGCCTTCCCTTCCCAAGAGTTCTTCTCAAAAAGTCAAGTCATTGTTAAAATTTCCCCACCTAAAGCCCCACATGCAGCAGTAGTTCTCCATTCAGGGCCTTCCCTTCCCGAGGGTTCTTGTCAAGATCCCGAGTCATTGTCTAAACCTCTTCCACGCATGCAATATATATTTGTCCATTCACAGCATCCCCCGTCACGGTTGCAAGTCATTGTTTAAATTCCCCCCGAAGCCTCACATGTAAACTGCTGCTGAGCTGCTGCCAGACTGCTTCTAGACTCCTGCTAGAAACTTGCTGCTGGGCTGGTGGTAAACTGCTGCTAAAGCTGAGGGTTTCCAAAGCTATTTTCTGGCCTCGTTCGGGCGTCGTTTTGGCATCGTTTGTGGCCTCGCCCGGAACCTATGATTTAAGACCCACCTGGGGGCTCAGTTCAAACGTACCACCTGGGGAATTTGATGCTTTGTTTGAAGAACAGCACAATTTGGCCACAGAAATTGGCTGCAGAAATATTGAGTTGAGATGCAAACCAGAACCCCATAGATTTGTCGCCAAAACATACATGAATCACGCTTTCGCATTGTGTTTTGAGCCAAAAGATGACATTTCTTAGATGTACTTGTTTTACTTTGAACATTAGAATCAGATGCGTTTTGATACAATATATATATATATATATTATATTATATATATATTATACTATATATAATACATATATATATATATTATACTATATATAATACATATATATATATATTTACCCAAACATACATGAACCATGTGTTTACATGGCGTTTTGATTATGAAATGCATCATTTTGCTTATTATTTCCATATTTTGAAACCATTGGGGCGACTTGCGTTCTCATGGTGTTTTGCACATTTGCGTGCTGCGTTTACAATGGGCGAAGAAGTCGGGGTGACTTTTCCTAGCAGTTGGGGGGCGTAGTTCCATGCCGGAATGACAGTTGACTGCAACGTTGGGACGTTGGGGGACCTTCGCCGGTATTGAGTAGTAAATGCTTGCAAGCACAATGCCCCAATATTGTGTCTAATTGGTGATCTAGCACTCAGCGTCCACTCTCAGACCCGTAGCCTACTGAGTTTGGTTGTGACACGTGCCTCAGAGAGCAACAAATGAGCACCCGAAATGGACGCTCTCGTCGGCCGAGATACCCGTTTGCTGACACCAAGATTTTCGTTTTCCGAGACCAACATTCCAGTTTTCCGACACCAACATCCGTTTTCCGACTCGCGTTTTCCGACACCAACCCTGCCCTTAACCACGGCGTAACCAGTGGTTGTACACACGGTTGGATAAACGGCAGCCGCAATGTGTGCCAAGACGTGCTCCCGCGAATATGTTTTCTCAGTCTGAAAAAAGTTAAGAATAATATTAACATGTCTCATTTGCACCTAGTTGAAAAAGGTGTTTTGCAGCGTCGGGAAGATACCGCTTTGAAAAATGCAGCCTGTGAGTGCAGAACAACGCCCCAAAGCAACAACAGACTCATGCACAGTGCAGCTGCACCGCCTGCGCCGCCGCACTGCGGCAGGAGCTTGCGCCAAGAACTGTCAAACCAGTGACGGAGGAATCGTGGAATTTGGAGCGTTTCAATACAGACAAGTTCTCAGACGACGGAGGAAGCTACACTGCGCTGGTGGCTCAAGAAGTGGCTTGCCCAGGACCTTTCCCTATCGTTCCTTCACTTTCCAATTTTCCTGAAAAATGCAAGGAATCCTCATGCCAAGGTAGAAAATAGAAAATCACAATTTTCAATTGTCCCAAAAAACGTGTTCCGTAATTGACATCCATGCTATGACATGTTTACCGCTCATGTACTGTGGCGTCTGACTTTCCTTGGTACCATCAGGAGGTCGCATCATGTCCCAATGGCGTGCTTTAAGAGAAGGTGAGGAATCTCTGGACGAGGTGCAAATCGCCTTCACGTGCATGGCGCCGGGCATGGACGCTGATGGCATTTCCGGTCTTGGTCCAGCTGGTTGCAGCGGCTTCAACTCTGGTGGCTCTGGGGATTCGTTGGAAGTGGAATGCGGCATCAATGAAGCCATCCGCTCCTGGCAGTACGAAGACGACGGAACAATCACATATGTTTGCTGTGAGGTTGCAAGTGTTGATGGAACTGAGTCAGCAAGGACTACCACTGGAAAGCAAGTTACAAACGAGGAGTTGTATGAACTCACCTCCTTGAACTACGACTGTCCATTGGGCCAGGCTTTGCGAAAATTCAGTTTGAGAGTTAGCAGCAGCAACAGTCTCAACTCAGCCAGCTTCAGTTGCATCAATGTTCCACTGAGAAGGAACATCAAGGAGCCGAACGTGACACTTCAAAAGTTGGAGTGGGACCAGTTCAGAGGATCTTGGGTGTTGGAGCGTGCTGTGAATGTTCAAATCCGCACACCCGTGGTGGATATCGCCAGCACCACCGGAGAAGCCCCGTGCCCAGATGGATATGCAATGGTGAGTTGGAAGATGGGCAACCACGGCTCTGAGGAGCAGATCAGTGCCTTGCACCCGTGCAGAGGTTGTAGATTGCAAATGACTGCAATGGGTTGCAGGATCGTCCTTATGTTGCTCTATGTTGTTCTACTATATATATATATATATATGTATGTTTTTTTTTGGCCTGCTTTTAACACATTCAACCTGCCATTGTTTCTCGAACATGCCAGGATGCCTGAGGGTGACACAAAAAGGACTGTATTGCGAGGGTTGGAGAACACTGTTTGTGAAAGAAATTCGTAAAGAAAATTGCGGTGTTTCGCACACCAGTGTTCTTTTCCATGCTCAAGCTGTCGGGCCCGGTGAGCGAATTTTGCATGTCAGTGCGTTTCACATGTTGTGCTTTCTACTGCATTTGCTGAATTCATTGCAGGATTACAAGTAAAACCTGCGCGAGGCGGGTGGCGGAAGTTTCCAGAAGGAAGGACTGTTACACTATAGGATCCAAAGACAAGGTTTGCCTATAGGAGATGCAGAGAAACCTCACATCTTCTCAACTCTGTTCTATGAGTTCGTCTTCTTGTTCTCAACGATCTTCGCATCTCTTTTCAGATCTTGCCACCTCTCTTCTCAACTCTTCTCACGACTTCTCACTTCCTGTCCACCTCTTCTTAACTCTTCTCAGCTCGTCTTGACTCATCTCACCTCAGTTCAACATCCCCCTCGGTACCGCCAGATTGTTTTCCCGGGTGTCCAGCCCCAAAACTAATAATTCTATAAGTGGTTTTTCCCAGCACCCCCCCACGTTGCAAAGGTCAGGACGACTATTTTAATTTTGAAATGGGAACGTGGGGGGGTAAGAAGGCAACGTCATAGGGTAGGAGAATAATCGCTAAAGCTACTGAAGCGTCGCCGGAGACTTATGGAGTTATAACATGAGTTATAACATAAGTTAGCGGTGGATAAGTTAGGATGTAAGTAGCTAAGTGGTTTCATAAGTTGCATTCACGCGGAGTGAACTTAGGATGGACTTATGGACTTATAAGTATAGTTATGCAACAGGGTGAAATAAAGTTACAAAGGGACTTAGCTTTTTTTGAAAAGTTGGAAATTTCGACGTTTTTTGTAAGTTACTCGGAGTTGAAAGTGTGATTTGGTTGATGAAGGGTTGATGTGGTCATAGTGTTTTTGTTGTAGCAAGATATGGCTCAAGTTGGAAAACAGGTGGTGGCGTCGCAAAATTTTTTAAATGGATTACTTTCTTTACCCCATTATGGAGAGCTGCGCTTAAAGCAGCTGGAAAGACTTTTGGCTTTGATCAGCAAGTCATCGCTGACGTTGGACCAATCAGGGCCAATCATTTCCAGCTTGGATAGCCGCATCTGGGATGGGGCATCGTTGGAAAGACTCAAGTCTGCATTGGCAGATAAGACGGTTGAACCGGGCGATGTAGCAGAGACTGAAGGCAGGGTGAAGCAACAAGACTACAGTTCCTTGCCAAGGTATTTGACTGAGGAGTGGTGGCTTCTTTTAGAGAAGGCTGACTCTCAGGCTTCGAAAGAGAAGGCATTGGAGCTGGTGTGTGATTTAGCTGCAAAGCTAGGGTTACGCAATGGCACGGAGGAAACATATGCCTTTCTTCTTGTTTTGGCATTCACCATGCATCCGACAAGTGTGGTATATGACTGTGAGAAGCAAAGTCTGCTGCAGAAATGGAAACCGGTGATGAAACGTCATTTGAAGAAATATCTGCCTTTGACCAGTTCCTTGACAATTTTACCAGAAAAGGTGGATGAGTGTCCTGCCATTTATCTTCGCTCTGCTTTTCCGGATGGTTGGACACCGACGTGCCCGAAAGGCAAGTCGTTGACTGAGGTTTTTCGATTGGGTCGAACCTGGCCCTTGCGTGTCAGCAATGTTATCGCTGCAGCCGGAAAAAATGTGGATTCCGGAAATGTTCTCACGCAGATGACTGTGTCTGCATTGGATGTTGCTGCAGCTGTCGCAAGGCAGACCACATTGGCCATATCGCAACAGAGATATCAGGACTCATTAGACATGCCTGGCACAAGACAGAGTCAGGAAAGCCAGAATGTTGCGTCGGCATCATCTGTGTTGGCTATACTCGATAAGCCACCAGAGACCTGTGTTTCGGATGTCAAGCCGCAGGAGACTGCGTGTGATCCTCAGAAGATGATTGATTCTTTGCGTCACGATCTGGAAGTGGAGAAACAAGATCACAACACAGGAAAGAATAAAAAAGTCAAAAAGCCAAAGAACCCATCCAAGGGAAAGAAAAATTTGAAACGGCCTGCTGCGGCTGTCGCAGTTTTGCGGCGTCCCGCTATGTCTGTGCCTGCGCGGCAGGACTCTGGGCAGGTTCCGGATCCTCACCGTGCTGCTCTTTTGTCTAGGATTCCAAAGGATGTTTGTTCGCAATTCGCGGACGGGTGCAGTCGTTGCCGCTACACCAAGTATTGCACAATTTCCTGCTGGAAGCGTCGGGGATATACATAGCCAGTTTTGTGACATCTGAGCCAATTGGGAGAAAAAAGGGTTTATCAGTTCAGGACAGGTTTTTTTTTCAGTGAATGGTATGTTTCCGTTACTGTAATCACCAAGGGTTTTCCAATGGTAATGTTGTTTGGTCATGTTCATGTTGCCATTTGGCCGTGATCTGCTATAGGGTTCAAGCGGTTTGTTCGCGACGGGTGTGCCCTGCAGCTGGCTTCGGGCGTTGAGGCTGGGGTCATGGGGCGGGGTGTGGGTGGGATATATTGGGATATCTCTGGTGTCTTTTTCGTTTTCACTCTCTTCTCTTCAACTTCTCTGCTTTCTAATTGAGTCAGCATCGTGGGTTCGAAGTCATTTGCGCGATGACTTCAGCACATCCACCGGTGAGGTGGACCTCACCTGCGTGGTGAGGGGAGACCTTCGTGGTCTCCCGTCAGCAGCCTGATGACTTAATCGCATCCACCTGCGTGGTGGACCTCACCTGCGTGGTGAGGGGATACCTGCGTGGTATCCAGTCATCAGGCATATGACTTAAGAGACATCCACCTGCGTGGTGGACCTCACCTGCGTGGTGAGGGGATACCTGCGTGGTATCCAGTCAGCTGGCAGATGACTCAATGGCATCCACCTGCGAGGTGGACCTCACCTGCGTGGTGAGGGGATACCTGCGTGGTATCCAGTCATCAGCCAGATGACACAATTGCATCCACCTGCGTGGTGGACCTCACCTGCGTGGTGAGGGGATACCTGCGTGGTATCCAGTCATCTGCGTGATGACTTATTTATAGCTTGCGTGGCAGATAGATGTCACCTGCGTGGTGTCTGGCTGCATAACCGAGTCTGCGGTGCGTTGTTTGCTCTCTCATTCTTCGATACCTTTTTTTTTGGGCGGTTACATAGATGTTTCTATATATACATATACATATATTTATATATGTATAGACATGCATAATGATATATAAATGGGTTGGTCCATTCTTATTCATATCTATATCTATATCTATGTATTTATATCTATATATATATTAGAGATTTATATATATATATGTGTGTGTCCTATATTGCAATGCTTGTCTGGTTTGTTTCAGCACCCAGCACCGTTTCTTGCTGCCCGGCTGCAGGTGCATGGCGTGCGCTAGCTCCGAGGAGTCTGCCGAGACAGAGGACGAGTCAGAACGGCAGGACGCCCCTACAGAGAAGCCAGACAGCAAAGCCGAGCCGAAGGAGGAGAAAGAATCATCGGGTCACAGAGGAAAGCGTCGTCGACGTCACACACGCTCTCGAGATCGTGACCGTGGCAGACGTCGGGACAGGAAGTCGCCCAGTGCACGTCGAGAGACAAGTCGTCGTGAGATGCGGTCTTCCGTCCCCGAACCTTTGGACCCACCTCGTAGCAAGCAGGAGGATTCCACGAAAGCCTCCAAAGGAAAGGAGTACAAGGGCGCAGGCAAGAAACGGGACTTCTGGATTTGCCTCGAATGTGGTCAAAAGGTTGCCCCTTATAAGGCCGCCATGGAACAACACAAACATCTGAATGAACATTGCATTGCTTGCCAGCAATGGAATCGTCTCCCCAAGTGGGAGCAGAACGAGGCTGGGTCGTGGCCGCGCTGCAAGCATGAGGCTCGTGCCAATAAGTATGGCAGGCAAACGGAGCTGGCGGAGGAAGGGAGACATTATTGGGAAGAGGAAGGCGATCGTGATCGAAGTCCTGCCTGGAGCCTGCGCTCGGCAGCTGCTGCTGCAAGTTCCCATCGGGATCGCTCTGTGATTTCCCCGGTAAGGAAGGAAAATATGAACAAGAAGTCGAAGGGAAAGACTTCTCCGGAGAAAGGAAAGAAAGAGAGGACAGAGAAGCGCGACTCTTCTCCGGAGAAGCCGAAGAAAAAGAAGAAGAAGGAAGCTTCCGGATCTTCTGAGCCTTCCGATGACAAACGAAAGTCATCTGCGAAGCGCTCCGGCCAAGTGGTGATTAACATTCACTGAAGGAGATCTCTGCGTGAGATTTTCCGGCTGCTCCTGCAATGCGCTGCCTCTGTAGTGTAGCCGTCTGAGACAGGAGTCGTGACGTGTGCCTGCACCGCAAAAAAGGGTCTGCGTTTCCTCATGACTGCAGAGCGGATGGCAGCCCAAAAAAGAAAATGATTTCCATGTGACCTTCTCTAAATATGTTTATTCCACTTTGATTTTACTGTTGCTCTGCTCATGCGGTTAGAGTCACCCCCCAGTACATTCAATAAAATGATATTGGCAATGTGGACCTATCTTGCTATAGAGACGTATAGACATAGACGGTTGACACGTTGCAGCATCTCTATATGTTCTACTCTTTCGGTTCTCTCATTTCAGCTCGCGTAGTTTCCTCCCGCAGTGCCCCGCAACTGTGGCCATGGAGCGTGACATGAGTTTTGAGTTGGCAGCAAGCCATCTGACTCAGTTGCAGCAACTCCTAGTGTCAGCATCCAAAGAAGATGTACGAGGGCGTTGGCAGCCCGAACCAGACCAGTCCTGGAAAGATGCATGGCGGAATTTGAGTCAATGCATCGATATGGCCGAAGCGAAGGCTCACCATGAGCGCGCCTACGAGGTGGAAGATCGCTTGATTCGGTTCAACTGCGTCTTGCTGCGCGCTACCCATTGGCTGCCTGGTGCTGTGCAAGGGGAAAGCATTCGGATCAACTGCAAGGCTTCCGCGTGGACCACGGGCAAGTGGAAGCGATATGAGGAACGAGTGCGAGGTTATCATGCTGAGCATTTTGCGGCAGCCATGGAAGATGCGTTGCATCTAAACAGTGCTCTACGAAAGGTGGGAGAAACTTTTCGAAACGAAATGAGTTGGCTGCAGTGTGTTCTGACGTACTTGCCTGTGACGCAGCAAAGCATGCAGTACGGTGAATCGTCTGACGATGCTTCCTGGGCTGACTTCTGCATTAGGGCTGCAAACTTAGATGGCCTGCAGCAGGTCCTTTCCCAGCAGCATGGGAACGAAGCCCGAGTGGCGGTCGAAGCATTGCGGTGGGCACTCTGGTGGTCAGCTGCACGCTGTGATGCTGTGGGTGCAAATGAAGACATGGTCACATGTCTGCGCACGCAGCGTCTTCTGGACTCCGCCTTCCTTCCACGTGAAGTAATGCGTATCCTGCCTGGTGACTTTTTAGTTGTTCCTGTGCACATTCCTGTGTGGAATGACGAATGGGAGAGGGTGCGGTGGCAAGCCCAGGAACATGTCGCAGAGGTCCAAAAGGGGGAGCAAATCTTATTGAGCATGTTGCCGTCTCTGCATTCCTGCCTTGGATTGCGCGAAGGTTGCTGGATAGATCGTGCTTTGGCCATTGTAGGAGGCACGGTGGAAATGTTACGTTTGGCAGGGGTTCCGCAGTATTGTGATGGTGCGTGAGTTTATCCGCGGTTCTCCGCAGTTATCCGCGGCTTTTTACGGTAGCCGGAGTTATCCGCGGATTTAATTATAATCTAAAGCTTGGCGGGAAAAGTTATCCGCGGATTTGGGAACGGGATTATCCGCGGTTATCCGCGGGAGGGATGCACACATGACTTTTTGGAGGGTCGCTGCATGAAACATTTTGCAAAACGATATAGAATAGAGGGACGCTATTCGGTTCAGAACAAGTTGTCGCCCTGTTTTTCTCTCTTGGTTCCTCCATTGTTCGAAGACAACAGAAGTATGCAAAAACAAATCAATATAACCATTCTGCACCTTAGTCTTCATGCTGCATTGTTTCGTGTGGCCTGTTTTTCTCCGTGCACCTGTCTCCTGAACTTGAATGGTGTTTGGTCGAGCCATTTTTTGCTCCGCGTTGCTTGTGGTGGAAAAAAAAAACCGGGTCGTTCCAGCGCCACCAGCCATGGAGCCGTCAGAGGAGACCAGAACTTGCAAGTTTTGCAACTTGCAGTATCTCCTAAAGGACGGGCGGCAACATGGTCGTGTTTTCCATTGCACGACATGTTCGTCTGCTGATCGCGTTCTTCGACACAACCTTGGCAGCAAAGGAAGCAACTTAGACAGCTTCAGCGGAGAAGAGTCTTGCAAGTTTTTTCGGGATGTGCGCCGGAAGAAAGCAGAGGCTCCCAATAGTCGGTTGCAGTGGACGTCGCTGCGCGCGATGTTGGTTAGTGCGCTGACACAGCGTCGGGTTTCCTCGTTCAAGTCGAAGCTGACTGGCAAAGAACTACCACTCGAAGTGTGGATGACCAAGGGCTGGCCGAAAGAGACCGTACTGGCCAGTCGGAATTTTTGGTCGGACAAGCACCACTGCCAGCTTTATGTCGTGGATGTTACGGAAAAGACTTGGTCCGAAGAGTACCAGACAGTGGAAAGCGAGGTGCTGCAGCACGAAGCAGATGCCACCGCTGCCCGCCAAGGAAAGAAAAAGAAGAAGAAGCAGGGTCCGAATGCGGACGAACCTCATTCCAGTGACGACGAAATGGCGCTGCCATGCGCCACTGGTACCGGAGAAGAGGTAGACAAGAAGAAAGCGGAGAAATCGCAGAAGAAGGTGTTGCAGATCAATGCCTCTCTGGCCAATCGCGCGGCAAAGGCTATGGGTCCCATTTCACAGAATTGGACGAGCTTGGCCACCTTGCAGGAGAAAGTTGCAAAGGCAGGTGTCACGGTGCCAACAGGCATTGCAGAGTCAGCACAGCAAGCCACAGAAAAATTTCGCAACTGGTCAGAAGCAGCACGTGCAGCTGTGAACATGCACGAGTCTGCGAAGCAGCTTGCGGAAGAAGACGTGCAGCGTCTCGCTGACTTGCCCTTTGGGCCCGCAGACTTGAAGACGGCTGTGCAACAGTCGGTCGAAATTTGCAAGTCCTTGCGCGCTCTGATCCCAGCCAAAGCAGCGAAGGGCAAAGCAAAGCCGAAGGCATGTCCGAAGGCTGCTGCGGTAGCCGTGGCAGAGACTGGTGCAGTCGCTGCAGCAGAGACGAATGATGCCTCTCCAGGGGAAGTACCAGCGCGAGGTGATGACACCAGTACGGTAGAGCCCGTCGCAAAGCGACGCCGCATGAAGTCGGCCAGCTAGCAGTGCATGGGTATGTCCGACAGGCAACTGTGTGAATCCACACTGGATTGCCATGGACGACGTTTGCTGCACAACTTTTGTCTCGATGTGTGTCGATTCCATATAGCACGGTAGGGGACCAAACACTGTGCTGTCGGAGCAAAAGAAAACGACCGCGCGAGCAGTCTCCTTTTTTCCGAATAGAACAGAAGTCAACATGAGCAACAGTCATGCCTCAACAGATACCATGCATTTGGCCAGTCGCGGTTTTGTTACCTCTATATAAATATATGATTGTCTTATTTAAACAAGGATCATGCCAGCTTGGTTGTTTATCCGTTTATATGTAAAAAACAAACTGGTATTTAAAGCCTATCTATATATATATATATAAATATATCAGCACCGGTTCCAATAACACATACATATGTAGCATGCAATTCATGTATATATATATATAGAATGATTCATATATATATATATTTATTTAGACTAGGTCTAAAGAAGATATATATATATACAAGATAGAGCGTAGAAAGATATAAAGCAGATAAACATGTCGATTCTATACATAATATACGCATCATAAGAGATGCCGCATGATGATGTCTGCATATGTTGCAAAGAGAACCCACTCGCATGGAAACATATGTCCATATCTATATATATATATATAGATACATATATGTATATGAATGCATATATATATATTTTTTTCTCTCTCTCTGTCTCGGTGGTCGAATAAATGCCCCGTGCGTGAGGAAGCCTTCCTATATTCACATGGAACATAAGAATAGACTCGTTGTTTTTGTTTTGTCCCTCCTTTCTCCGTTCTCCGTGCAGGCATTTGGTCGGTATCCTGCCACGCACATGTGTCCTGGGGTATCTGGGTGCTTCTCATTATGTCGGTGTGTGAACATACCGGCTGGAACGACATGAGTCAGCCATGTTTGTTGTGTGGCTCTGAAGTAGCTGAAAAGCGTATGAGTTTCAGGTCCTGTGTAACCACGCAATAAAAAATGCGTATGGTATGTGAGCATTTAGTTATAGTGTATGAGCATGTTACTTTGTCTTTGAACCCAAGACAACGTAATGGATGCTAGCACAGTAGGTGTAACCGATAGAATTCAAAGAGAGCATTTGATACTCACTGTTGCCTTTGACTCTTGCCATGTCGAAACGAAAACTGGCAGCAGCAGATCCCTTGATGGATCAATTTCAAAGCCTGCGGCAGATCAAAACCTTGTCGCATGCGCAATGTCGCGAAGTCATGACATTGCTGAACAGAGGTGAGGAGAAAACCGGAGGCCGTGCTGCAACACGAGAAAAACATCTATACCCATTTGCATCAGGAGCTATCAGGCAAGTGTCTCTACGGGATGAAGATAGAAGCATTCCGCTGTACATGTTTTCGCTGTCGGAGATCACCCAAAAGAAAATCGATGCGTGTCCCTTTTTTCGGGAATGCTTCGAAGCTGCATTGGAGACTAGAGGCCCGTCACTGGAGTTGCTTGTGTATTGGGATGAGGCAGTTCCAGGCAATATCCTGGCTCCAGATTTGCGTCGCAAAGCTGCCATGACGTATGTCTGCTTTCCAGATTTTCCAGTTCTGTGGTCAGACACATCTTGGATAACTTTGTCGGTCTGTCGATCACAGGACCTACAGCAAATGGCGGACGGGGTCACACGGAGTATATCCATGATACTGGAGGAAATTCGAAAGGAGACAAAAGATGGCTTCATGATCGATCTTGGCACCCGCGCGGTGCTGGTACACCTGAGACAAATTGCCATCTTGGCTGACGCAGATGGCTTGAGACTCCTGACTGGCTCCAAAGGAGCTGCGGGATTGAAACCATGTTTCAAATGCACAAACATTGTCTCAGGTGGTCACCTACACTTGAGCCATCATGAACACATCAGTTCCGTGCGAACGGAAAAGTGGGAGAGCCATGGCAGAACCAGTTTGCAGAGCATATCGGAGTATTTGCAAGGTATTGCTGCTAAAACTGCAAAAGAAAAAGCTGAGACGCACTTGGGATGGAATGCGAGCGCTCTGAGAAGCAGTGCCATTCTAAATCCGAACTTGGATGAAATTCTCAGCTTGGATCGCATCTTTTTTGATCCGATGCATTGCTTCGCTTCCAATGGCATCGCGGGGCAAGAGCTGGGCCTGTGGTACACCGAACTTTTGCGTAAGAGTACCGTGACGCACGGTCACTTACGCACATATGCCAAATCGTGTTGGCAGCCGTGCGTTCCGAACGCATGTCAGATGGACAAATTGTTTGCTGCGAAACTCTGGGTGATGGAAAGAGATTACCGAGGCGATGCATCGGAAACGCTCTTAGTTATGCCGATTTGTGTGGCCTTTTCCTATGAAATCGTGCTGCCTCTCTTTCCGGAGTTGCGGAATGAAGTAGAAAGTTTGTCGGCATTGTATGCAGTGCTTCTTTCTTGGCTGCGTGCCAAGTATGGGAATGCGGTTGTTGAAGCAACCAGAATGGAAGAATTGCAGAAAAAACATGTGGCACTGTTTGTCTCTACGTATGGACCGGATACTGTCAGACCCAAACTCCATTTTTCCCTTCATCTTCCCCAACAATTTCGAAAGCAACAGAAAGCTGTGGATGCGTTCCCAGGAGAGCGCAAACATATATACTTCAAACAAAATGTTGCTCCGAGATGCAAAGCCTTATCACATTTTGCAAAGTCAGTTTTGATGGAATTAGGAGAAATGGATTGCAAGACCTGCGAGGTCGATAAATCCCTGTCCACGCAGCTACTGAATCCTGTCCGGTTGGCTCCTCCGTTGTCTCAACCCTTTGGTTCTGGCAAATGGGAAATGAGCAAGAAAATGCTCCACGCAGGTCGATGCCATGGACAGGGCCAATACAAGCTGCTTCCAAATGGCGGTGCTCTCAAGATTTTGGGCGCTCTTCAAAAAGAAAATGTTTTTTTCCTCCTATGCCAAGAGATGACGTGTCGACAGAACATTGCAACGGGTTTTTCTTGCTGGAACTATCCTCATACAAACCCAAATATGTCTTTACTTCCCATGAACATGTTAGAGAAATGCGAAGAAGCCGTGCTGAAACGTGTCACGCGCAAAGACGCCCAAACCGACATTTGCCTACTGCTGGGATGACAAAAAGAACTGCGCAGGACGTGTCTCCCCCTCCAAATTGCACGCACACAGTTACTTTAAAACATCATAAAATCCCTTAAATTATCATCATCACTAAAATGCAAAAAAAAAACACTCGAAAAGTTATAAAAGTTACAAGAGGACTTAGGAACCACTCAAGATAACTTAATTATAACTTATGTTATAACTTCATAAGTCTCCGGCGTCTCTTCAGTATCTTGAAAATCTGAAACTGTCAGGTCCCAGAAAAAGGAATTTTGGGGTGATTTTGGCGGAAGGGAAAAGTGAAATCAACAAATAGTTGATACACACCATTTTAATTTTGGACGGGGGGAAATGGATTGTATAAAAAGGTTGATGGACACCAAATCAATTTTGAAAGGGGGGGAATCGTTGAGACCACAAGTTTTGCAAAGGTCGCAACCACCAAAAAATAAGCTTCGGTGGTACCCCCAACACCCGTAACGTTCCTTTTTTTTATCGGCATGATCAAAACAAATCTGAAGAAAGACTCAAAAAAGTACAAGTGGTCTAATGACACCCATGTATGCAGTGTGCACATGATAGTTTCAGTGGGAGATGTTGGGCTTAACGCTCACCATTTTTGATCGAAAAATCCATGATTTTTAGTGTTTTTTCCATCAATTTGGTGGTTCTTTGCCCTTGGCTTTGTGCCATCAATTCAGTGGACCATCCATGTTATGACTCGCCAGGCTATTCCAATAATCATTCCTGACTGTTCTCGACAAACTCAGGTGCAGGCCGGCGCATCTGGCTGATGGCGCTGTCAGCCTCCTCTCCTTCAGGGTTCTCTGTCTCCAATTCTGTCTGCGCAATCTCCGAGAAACCTTTGCTCTAAATACCATTGCCGTGAACGTCTAAGACTGAAGCAACAGAATGTGGAATCTTAAGCCAAAATCAACAGAATCAGAAATCGCCTAACTGACCAGACCAGGACCGGGACGAAAACATGTGACTAGGGTACAGCGGTAACAACGCTCAATGCGTAAGGGAGCCATAAATTTATGGCTCCCTTACGCGCCCTCGGCCCGGGCTGGCAATGCGTCAGGGAGCCATAAATTTATGGCTCCCTTACGCGTTCAACGCTCTTACGCGGCCCCGGCCCGGGCTGAGAATGCGTAAGGGAGCCATAAATTGAGCATATCAAATTAACGTCGCTCAATTTTCGATTTTTTTTGTTGTAGTTACCATGTGGAAAACCTTTTGACTGAACTTTTACCCTCTTACGCGGCCCCGCCCGGGCTGAGAATGCGTAAGGGAGCCATAAATTGAGCATATCAATTAACGTCGCTCAATTTTCGTTTTTTGGTTGTAGTTACCATGTTGAAAACCGTTTGACTGAACTTCTGCAAAGAATAATAAAAAACATGGAAGCAGTCTCGCGCCCTTTTACCCCACCTCAGCCATCATGACAGAATGCATCAACGCTCGTTGATGACAGTGGTTTTTGCATGTTGCTGCAGACTGTGCGTCCTCCTTTTTTTAAAAAACATCACTGGAATTTGAAAAGAACCCCATGAGATGGACTGCAGACGCTTGGATGGACTTGTCACTCTTGTCTGCTTGCTTGATTGTTCTGCTGTCGTCGAGGTAACACCATCGGGCGATACTGATATTTTTGATGAATTGCGGAAATGACAGCAAAGCACACAACCCAAACGAACTTTCCATTTCTTGTCAGCTGAAGTCTGCATACGGGCGCATGCCAACCAGGGTTTCTTTTTTTGACTGCCCGCAGGAAACAAAGTTGTTTTTTGACAATCGGGGCCCTTCTGCCCCCAGAAACACAAAGAACATGTTTTTTTCTTGCAAAGGCCATAATGTTTTTGCAAGGATGCTGGCGACAGAAGATGAAGGGCTTGGTCAATATTGAGTTTCGGCATTCAGCTTGGCATCAATCTGATCCCCGAGACGATGCTACTACAACCCCAGTAAGCATCGGCTATGCCTTGTATTTGATTGAGCCAGTCTTCTTGGGGGGATCTTCTCCAGGGGGGAGGGGGGAGTCTTCTTTGGGGGGGGATCTTCTCAAGGGGCCGGGGTCTTCTTATAACCAATTATAACCAGTTATAACCAGTTTTAACCAGCTATAACCAGTTATAACCAGCTATAACCAGTTTTAACCAGTTATAACCAGTTTTAACCAGTTATAACCAGTTATAACCAGTGATAACTGGTCACAACCAGTTATAACCAGTTATAACCAGCTATAGACAGTTATAACCAGTTCTAATCAGTTATAACCAGTTATAACCAGTTATAATCAGTTATAACCAGTTATAACCAGTTATAACCAGTTATAACCAGTTATAACCAGTTATAACCAGTTCTAACCAGCTATAACCAGTTATAACCAGTTATAACCAGCTATAACCAGTTACAACCAGTTATAACCAGCTATAACCAATTATAACCAGTTGTAACCCGTTATAACCAGGTATAACCAGCTATAACCAGTGCCTAGACAGCTCCAGTGCCCCAGTGGCCCCAGTGCCTAAACAGCTCCAGTGCCCCAGTGGCCTCAGTGCATCAACAACTCCAGTGCCCTGGTGCCATTGTAAGTGGCCCCAGTGTCATGTACTTGGCCCCAGTGCCCTTGTAAAATGGCCCCAGAGCCATGTATCTGGCCCCAGACCAGTGCTTTCTAACTGTCTCCAGTGCCTCCCTTGTGACCGGCCCTTGTGACCGGCCCCAGTGACAATCAGTTATAACCAGTTCTAATCAGTTATAACCAGTTATAACCAGCTATAACCAGCAGAAACCAGCTATAACCAGTTATAACCAGCTATAACCAATTTTAACCAGTTATAACCAGCTATAACCAGTTATAACCAGCTATAACCAGCTATAACCCGTTATAACCAGTTATAACCAGTTATATACAGCTATAACCAGTTTTAACCACTTATAACCAGTTATAACCAGTTGTGACCAGTTACAACCAGTTATAACCAGCTATAACCAGTTATAGCCAGTTTTAACCAGCTATAACCAGTTATAGTTATAACCAGTTACAACCAGTTCTAACCAGCTATAACCAGTTTTAACCAGCTATAACCAGCTACAACCAGCTATAACCAGTTATAACCAGTTGTAACCAGTGCCTAAACAATGCTCAAGGGGGGGAGGGGCGGTCTTCTTTGGGCGGGGGGGATCTTCTTAAGGGGGGAAGGGGGGGTGTCCTTCTTTTAGAGAGGGGGGGGTATCTTCTCAAGGGCGGGGAGGGGGTCTTCTTTGGTGGGGGGGATCTTCTTAAGGGGGGGGGTCTTCTGAGAAAGGTGGGTGGGATCTTCTCAAGGGGGAGGGGGGTCTTCTTTGGGTGGGGGGAACATCTTCTTAAGGGGGGTACAGGGGGGATGCTTCTTCAGAAGGTGGGGGGGATCTCTTTAAGGCGGCAGGGTTGGTCCTTCTTTGGCAGGTTGGGGGTGTCAGGGGTTCTTGTTCGGAAGGGGGGGTTACGTCTTTAGGAAGGGAAGGGGATCTTCTGCCTTGCGGCTGATGTTGCCTTAGGGCTTCATCCAATCTCTCTCTGCCCTTTGCGGCTGATGTTGCCTTAGGGCTTCATCCAAATTCTCTCTGCCCTTTGTGGCTGATGGATTTTTCGATCAAAATGGTAAGCGTTAAGCCCAGCATCTCCCACTGAAACTATCCAACCAGCAGCTGTGAGTCATAACATGGGCCCATAAAAATCTGAAGAAGACCCCTAAACCCTAAACCCTAAAGAGAGCGGGTTCACTGAATTGATGGCACAAAGCCAAGGGCAAAGAACCACCAAATTAATGGAAAAAACACTAAAAATCATGGATTTTTCGATCAAAAATGGTGAGCGTTAAGCCCAACATCCCCCACTGAAACTATCTAACCAGCAGCTGTCCCACTGAAACTATCTCCCAGCATCGTGCGGTGATTTTTGGGCACGCCCTGCCCCCCCCGGTGAAATCCAGGATACCTCTGTTGAAGACCAGAGGATTGACAAATGAAACGAAGAAGGGTAAGACCTTCTTCTCAACAAATGAATATGGAAAAAAGTGAGGGGTAAGACCACCATCACTGAAAAAATGTTCATGGTTCAGTGTTGTTGTTTAATAATATTATTGTTGTTGTTCATTGATGTGGCACTGTAAGAACCAGGAGTGCTTCTCCACCTGGTGAAGACCAGAGGATTGACAAATGAAACGACGAAGGGTAAGACCTTCTCCTCAAAAAATGAAAAATATGAAAAAAATGAGGGGTAAGACCACCATCACTGAAAAAATGTTCATGGTTCATGGTTCCGTGTTGTTGTTAGTTGTTGTTCATTGATTTTTTTTAGTATTACTATCATTACTATCATTACTATCATTATTATTGTTATTATTATTTATTATTATCACTTTTTATTGTTGTTTACTGCTTATTTTTATTAATATTCTTTATTTTTGTTATGGTGATGGTTATCACATGTTAGTGAAACGGGTTAAATCAAACTAAATTGAATCATGTTCAAGTATCATCATTATTCATCCCCAAATTTACCTCCCCCACACTGGTTAAATTTAAAACCTCATAATGTTTGGGTGGCACAACCCATAGCGTCCAGTCATCCAGTCATCCTGCCCACAGCTCCACCAGTTGCCCACCTTTACCACCAGTTTCCCCTTTTTCGGTTGGTCATGGTCGGTCTTTAAGACTTGAGCAATTACCACACCAAACAACCACCCATTTTTTTACGCTCTCGCTGTTATGGTCGGTCTTTAAGACTTGAGCCTATATATAATTCCCGCACCAAACCACCCATTTTTTCTTTTGACACTCTCGCTGTTGGTATTTAAACTTGAGCCTGAGAACTTGAGCCATCTTGGTCATAAAATCTAGATACCCTTTTCCATTGCAATTCTTAGGTCAGCCAGCAACCAGAGTCAAGCACATGACATACTTGAGCCAAGTAGTACTTAGACAGAAGCGCTGTGCCTGCCACGCAAAACATCGCGCAGAGAATAGAAAAAACTTCAAAAACCCCAAAACAGCATATGGACATATGAATTAACAACGCCAAGTCTACCTCTTGTCTATTTCACGCAGGTGCCCACTGGACACAATGGTCTTTGTGCTAGTGAGACTGTGACTTATAATAATGATCTCTTGACGCAGGTGCCACCTGGACACAATGATCTTTGGACTAGTGAGAATAAAACCGTCCGTAACTCGGTGTTTCCTCAATGAAGCTTCCTTTGATTATGTTTATTGCATGTTTAGGCCAGAGTTGATGAATTTTGACTATGCGCCGAGGTGTTGTGAATAGCTGCCGATGGGTGGAGCTGTCGGACACCTGCAGCACTGTGACTGGTAGCGACAACATCTCGTGTTCTGGGCTCCAAGTGGTGACCGACTTCACGCTGATACCAGACACCTCTGATCCGTCTCGTGAGTGGTTCAAGGCCCAGACCCCCAAGAAGGAATTCGGCACTGTTTCTTTCTGTTTGCTTTTCTTTCTGTTTGTTGTTGGGTTTCACTGTTGAACTGTTGCCTTCGCATGTTTTTGTGACTCCATAAAAGGCGCTCTAGGAGAAGAAGAGAACGAATAGAGTGCTAAGCCTGACCAATACCATGCTATACAAAGATATAAAGTATAAACGGAACAACAGATGCCAACAAGCCTGTAGACAGGCTGTAGGCCTGTAGACCTGTTTGTGGCGCGAAGGTGGACTATACTTGCTGCGAAGTCATTGGCATCAACAATAGTGAAGAAGACACTTGCTTCTCCTTCACAACCCCTACCAAGACGTACGACGGTGCATTGCAACCATGGCAGTTTGTGCTTACTGAGGCAGATTTTGCAGTTGACTGCAGGTCCAATGTGCTCCAATCCGTCACGTTCAATTTCAACGATGCTAACGAATTAGCCATTGTTTACGACTGCTGCAAAGCTGTCTCTGTCGAAGATCAAACAGCAGGCATAGCAAGCATTGCCTATCAGCCACAAGATGGTGCACCCACAGCCAACACAGGTACTCCAAATGAAGTCAGACGAGTAGAGGTCAAGTCCGTAAAAGAGAGTGACAATACGCCACTCTCCGAAGTCTCCTTCATCCTCGATGGTGATCTTTGGAACAACTCCCGCTTGTCAGGCCTCCAGCGCCGCATGATATTATGTCATGTCATGTCAAGTCCTGATATGAAGTCATGAATATAGTCAACCCCTGTTCAATCACAGGTTGTAATCCATGTTTGTCAACCATCCTCGCATCCGGACTTGTCCGTGTTTTCCCCATGAAAGTACTTGGACTTTGTGTGTGTGTGTGAGCGCATGCCTCCGCCCAGGCTCTGAACTACATGTGCTGGTTCTGAGCCGCTTGACGCACCGCTTTGAAGACTACCAGAATTTTGGCAATATCACAAACAGCGCACAAGCAGACAGCGCAGCAGATTATCTTAACGATTTGGCCCCCGAAACTGTGGTCCTCATCGCCGACACCGAAATTCAAACTTTCTCTTCTAAGTTGGAATACGCCTTGCAGCGATGTGGAGCACAACTGTTGGGCAGTGAAAGTCCTGATGGGCCTTATGGCCTCATTGGAATTGTTCGAGATGCTGACGCTGAGGATACCCGAGAAGCCTTGGATGAAGGCTGGGAAGAAGTTACAGTGGAGCTCGAAGTGTCCTTGCCACATCTCTACTCACCTGCACCCATTTCTAGGCGAGGGACGGGGAGCGGACAAGACAAGAGCTTTTCAAAGAGAGAAACAGTTGGATATGAATAGGGGTGAGACAATTAATAATTGAACATTTGATTTTGAAGAAAATCTGAAGGAAGCAGTGCGTGAAAAAGGATCTTGACTTCAATGGCTCCAACGAGTCTTCACATACGTAGCTTCATAGGAGTGGGGAAGAAATTATCCAAATTGCTATTTTGGCCTTAGTTTTCCCAAATATCATTACAGCATAAGGCCGAAGAGAGGTGCAACATGCGGTGCCCAGAAAGGTGATGGAATCCCTCATTTGATGGAAGCCCCGGCACTCTGGCAGGTACTCTGCAGATTTTGTCTCGCTGATTGCGTCCCAGGATCCTTTCCCGGCAGAGAGACCGATCAAACCAGAACTGCTGAAGTTCAAACCATCGGAGCCAGAAGCTCGGCACACAAAGCCAAGAGGACCTTAGATGTTGTGCTGAGTTTTGCTGCTTGGTTTGACTCAGTAGATGCAAAGCGGCCCTGATGCATGTAACAGGCGGGAACTCGCGTCAACGTTTACAACTTACACTGTTTGTTTCCTGTCTAGACCAACAGGGACAGGCATGGCGGTTAAACTGTATTCGCGTATCTTTCACTGGGATAGCCTGAAGCTAAGCATGGCGAAGCCAAGAACCGCGTCACGGATATCTTGTATGTGTTTATGACGTTGTTTATGGCATGTGCTAAGATGGGGTTGACAATCAAAAGCTTCACAAAAAGCATTTCATGTTTCATGGAAAGAAAGGTTGTATTTCCTTGTCTTGCTTTGAGACCCGGATATCTTGGCATGTCCCAAGATGTGCTTCTATCCAAACTGAGAAAAAAAATATATATATATATACATATAATATATGTGTGTATGTGCGTGTATAATGAAAAGATTCAAGGCAGCCTGTTGTCTCTGCTGTTGCAGTGCGCGCCTTTTGTCTGTTGGGCTCGGACCTGGTGTCACTCCAGGCTCAAGGCCTGCTGAACCAGAATGCCATGTTGACATGGCCAAATTTTCAGTACCATAACTGTTGTACACGCAAGGGTGTGTGGTACTTAACACGGCCCCTCAGCTTGTTGAACCGTGTGTTCATCACGCTGGTACAAGAATCTACTATTCACAGGTGGAACTAAAACGTATTATCTGTTGTGAGACATTTTGCATCCATGTTGCAAATCACTTCTGTACAATCTGATTTCATATAGTTTTACATCTGTCGTTAGCCGCACGTGTTGCTGATTGCGCATCATTTATTGAAGTAGAGGCTGCGTTGGACTCACATGTTGGAGTCCCTGTTGCGCTCATCTTCAACATCTTCCATCTCAGTCTCCTCCATGCGACTATTGGCGTTGTTGCGCCAGGTGTTGACCTCTGCCACATACTCATTGTGGTCAAGGCTGTTGCCGGTCCATTGGGTGATGTTGGGAGATCCACCTGGGCATTCATTGGTCTTCGAGCCATACCAGTGTACTGTCGATGTGTTGACAGTTGGACTGGTGTTGACCAACGACCTTTTCAAAGCGAGGCATGCGTGTTTCCCCTGGAATTGAAGGGAGCCTGCTGCCTCCTTCTGGTATCATGCTGTTGTACTCTTCCTGGGTGAATATAGCCCACCATGTCGCCATTTTGGAATGGACAACTGTTGGTCCTCCAGTCTGAGCGATGTTGATCACCTCCATGTTGTCAGTCTCAGGGTTTCCCAAAAAAGGCTGCAGTCAAAATCACACGTGGCTGTTGTCAACAAAACGTTGACCGAGTGCAAATCAGCTGCTGGATTCGAAAACTCAAAGGACATCTTGTCTACGACAGTCATGTTCGTACCTTCATTTCATAGTAGACGTTGTTGATCATCGTCAACGCCATGGCTTACAAGATGTGTGCCTGTGTGTGTGTACGCTGCGCACGTTGTTTGCACGTGTACACGCGGGCGCACGCTTGCGCGCATGCTGCGGTGAAACTCTTGCTGGTTGCTGCTGTTGCTAGTAATGCTGTGTTATGAGCCCAGCATCGTTGAGGTGCCTCAAGAGCGTCTCGGTGGCCACGTACTTGGTGAGATGTCCGCGGTCTTGTTCGCTGTGTTGATCTTGATGATCCTCACAAGATCGTGCTGCACCAATTGTTGGGTGAAAAGGTGTTTGAGCTCGATGTGCTTTGCTTTCTTTGAGGATCCAATCCTTGTTACTCTTCCCGCTCAAAGAGTCCGTGTGAATCCTGATGTTCACCTTCTTGATGTTGAGCGCTTCTTGTGGGATGTTTCTGATGTGGAGTGATTCTGTTGCTCCTGTGTTGATGGCGTATAGTTCTGCCTCTGCGCTGCTGAGGGCAAGTGTTGCATGCCTGCGGCTGCGGACATGGATTGTTGATCCGATGAACTTGATGACGAAACCCGGTGTTGACTTCCTGGTTGCTGCGCATCCTGCCCTATCGGAGACCACGAAGAGGTCGAGGTCTGGTGTTGTGTATCCATTGCTCGGACAGCTGGTCGCACGTACAACCTGTAGTGCTGTGTTCCTTTGATGTACCTGAGCAAATGCTTGAGCTTCTGTTGGTCAAGTGTCGTTGGCTGTGTCATGGATCTTGCCAGTTCCTTTGTTGCATAGCTGATGTCTGGTCGTGTGTATGTCATCCACTGTAGCTTGCCCACAGCTCTTCTGTATGCTTTGTGCTCCTCTGTTGTAAGTGGTTGATCAACATCTGTCGATGTTGTCTTTGTTCCAGGTGCTGGTGACGCATTGCAGTTGAGCATGTCTGCTTCCTTCAACAGTTCTGTTGGGTATGTGGTTGCCAGGCTGATCTCGTAGTAATCTCGCTTGTTGGAGATATTCCTTCCAAGGAAGTTGACATTGTTTCCTACTGTAAGGTCACCTGTTGGTCGCAGTAGCAGTTGTTGCTGTATGTCTGCAAAAAGCTTGTTGACAACTGTTGGCTCTCCCAAGAATAGGAGGTCATCCACATACACGAGGATGAAGGCGTTGCCGCGTTGCCTGTTGCTGTCTTGAAGACGTTGGGCTCGCTTGCTAGCCGTTGCATCCCAAGTTGTTGAAGTGTTTCTGCCAGGTGATTTTGCCAAGCTTTTGGACTGCTTCGTAGTCCGTAGATGGCTTTGTTGAGCTTCCACACTATTTGGTCCTCAGGGTTGTAGAACTCTGTTGGTGGAAACAGGAACAAGTCTCCTTGTGCTGCTTTGGCATGCAGAAAGGCTGTTGAGATGTCGCCTGTTCTTACGATCCAGTTGAAGGTGAGTGCCGGTGTTGATAGCAGGCGTAGGACACAGAAGATTGGTGTTGACGAATAGATTTCGCCGTTGTCGTTGGCTTCTTCTCTGTATCCTTTTGCCGCTGTTCTTGCTCTGACACTGTCGCCGTTTTGTCCTGGGACCCATCTTGACTTGATAACCGTGCTTTGGTGTGCTTTTGTCAAGTTGCTGAAGGAAACCTCTGTGTACACTTGTTGTGCTTTCATTGACGTTATCTCTTGTTTCATTCTTTCATTTGATTGTTCTCTGTTCAATCCTTCTGTGTTCTTGACCCGTGGTTCCAGTAGGATCTTCTCTGTTGTTGCTTCTTGTTCGTCTTTGTTGGACAGAACTTTAATCTCTTGTCCTTTCTTCGTTGTCACAGTCACTGCTGTAATCCTTGTCCTCGTTGTTGGTGGTTCCTGTGTTGTCTCGGGTCTTGCCGGTGCTGTTTGTTATGTTGACGTCCTTTGCTGCTTGGACGCGCTGCCTTCTGCGACGTCATCTGCCACATCGCGCTTTGATGTTGGCATTGGCAATAGCAATGGTGCTCTTGCCCTTTGTGTTGATGGTGCTGTTGCCATTGGCGCATCTGCAAAGGCTGGCTGATGTCTTGTGTGTGTTGATGGCTGCGCTGTCGTTGTGGGAAGTGCTTCCTCCTGTTGTGAAGGTGTCTGTGTCTCTGTTGTTGTCTTTGGTGTGGCCACTATCTTTGCTGTTGGTAGCATGATAAAGCTTGATGCTGTCGGAGTTGTCACTGGTGTGTTGTTGATGACATCCAGGAGTTGTTTGTTGTTGTACTTTTCAGGCTTGACCAGTCTTCTCATGGCCCTTGACCTTTTCACCTTGTCGGAGATGCCCAAGATGTTCTCGTTTGTTGATGTTTCTTTTCCAAGCCAAATTGCTGGGAAGAATCTGGCTTCCATCTTTGGCATTTGTTTTGCCGTTGGCAACATATAGAGAACTGTGTCACCAAATTCAATACCCTCAAGTACGAAGCGTCTAGAATGGGTATGCGGTTCGATTTTAGAACTCTGACCCCCCCCATTGTAGACCCTTGGAGGTTTTGGTTCCTAGAGTTGTTTTTTTTATGTTGTAATTTGCTACTTCCGCCCACTTCAGATATTTATGGATCATATGGAAGTAGGTAACTGGAAAGCCTGGTGCCCATCGTTTTGGGCACTGTCCAAAGTGCCCGGAATTTTGGTCATTGGAAAGCGTACCATTTTAGGAGTAGGATTTCTACGTGTGTTTATAGCACTCTACGGGATTCTACGGGTATTTGTGGCACTTTTATTTTTTTCCGAACATGGTTCGCCAAAAGATAAAGTGTCGTTTTTAGGTGTAAGAAGGTTTATGTTCACATGGGCCATGGACCATGGATATGAAATTATCGCTTTGGCTGCGCAACCTCCTGAACCAAAACATGCAAAGTGCATAAACACAGATCAAAAAAAAAGGATGCCAGGTACCAATCACCAATGCAACAAGAGGTCCTGAAATGATATCTCCCAACTCATTCTGTGGATTTATCTTCACTAGGGCCTTGGATATGAACTTAGACCCACCATTCCTATACAACCTTCTGAACAAAAATGACAAAACCAATTTGATTTATTACTCCGAAACGGTTGAATTTTGCATAAGGTTCTGAAATCACATCTCCCAGCTCATTCTGTGCATTTGTCTTCACAAAGGCCCATAGATATGATTTTAGACCCCCCAATCCTGCAAAATCCATCAAAATCCTCTGAACCAAAATGAAGAATCCAATTTGATTTAAGTAAAAATAAATAACTACTTGGAAACGGTTGAGATTTACACACGGTTCTGAAATGATATCTCCCAACTCATTCTGTGGATTTATCTTCACTAGGGCCTTGGATATGAGCTTAGACCCACCATTCCTATACAACCTTCTGAACAACAATGAAGAAACCAATTTGATTTATTACTCGCAAACGGTTGAATTTTGCATAAGGTTCTGAAATCATATCTCCCAGCTCATTCCGTGGATTTGTCTTCACAAAGGCCCATAGATATGATTTTAGACCCGCCAATCCTGCAAAATCCTCTGAACCAAAATGAAGAACCCAATTCGATTTGACTAAAATTAACTACTTCTCGGAAACGGTTGAGATTTACACACGGTTCTGACATGATATCTCCCAACTCATTCTGTGGATTTATCTTCACTAGGGCCTTGGATATGAGCTTAGACCCACCATTCCTATACAACCTTCTGAACAACAATGAAGAAACCAATTTGATTTATTACTCCGAAACGGTTGAATTTTGCATAAGGTTCTGAAATCATATCTCCCAGCTCATTCCGTGGATTTGTCTTCACAAAGGCCCAAAGATATGGTTTTAGACCCCCGAATCCTGCAAAATCCATCAAAATCCTCTGAACCAAAATGAAGAATCCAATTTGATTTAAGTAAAAATAAATAACTACTTGGAAACGGTTGAGATTTACACACGGTTCTGAAATGATATCTCCCAACTCATTCTGTGGATTTATCTTCACTAGGGCCTTGGATATGAGCTTAGACCCACCATTCCTATACAACCTTCTGAACAAAAATGAAGAAACCAATTTGATTTATTACTCCGAAACGGTTGAATTTTGCATAAGGTTCTGAAATCATATCTCCCAGCTCATTCCGTGGATTTGTCTTCACAAAGGCCCAAAGATATGTTTTTAGACCCCCCAATCCTGCAAAATCAATCAAAATCAAAAAATAAATAACTACTTGGAAACGGTTGAGATTTACACACGGTTCTGAAATGATATCTCCCAACTCATTCTGTGGATTTATCTTCACTAGGGCCTTGGATATGAACTTAGACCCACCATTCCTATACAACCTTCTGAACAACAATGAAGAAACCAATTTGATTTATTACTCGGAATCGGTTGAGATTTACACACGGTTCTGAAATGATATCTCCCAACTCATTCTGTGGATTTTTGTTCACAAAGGCCCATAGATATGATTTTAGACCTCCCAATCCTGCAAAATCCTTGAACAAGAATTGGAAAAACAAATTGATTCATCAACCGAAAGGTGTTGTGTGCCAGAAAGTTCTTTTTAAAACAGATTAAGACATACTTTAAAACTACTATATGTCATTTTTTGACATATTGCCAAAAATTGTCTTGCGACGCTTTCCCCTGATAACTACATCGAAACCTTAAGTACTAATCAAAAAATGAAATGATGACTGCGGCGCCTTGTGCCTGATGCCGTGTATGAAACATAGTTATCCTCACGTGCGACAATGGCCAAGCCAAGCAACAAAATAAATGATTAGTGATTAGCCTTCCAACAAACAGCAGCTTGCGATGGCCCAATTTCATGGGGATGGAAAGCTGGTGCAAACCAATTCTCGCACATTTTTGTGGGAAATAACCGCAACATTTGCCATACCTATAGAACATTGCAATTATTATTTGGGGGCTTGTAGCGATCATAGCTTTTCTATATGGTTTTGTGAGACTTGCCCGCACTAAAATGGACAAACTTTTCCTCCACCAAGCTTCACATGGGCCAACCCACACGCTATGTTTGGAATGAACAGTAGGCACCCCCATCTTACCGCAACATCCTCTAGCATGGCACTCCGTAGGTCAATTTGGTGGGCACTCCGGCTCTTTGGCCATGATTGATCGAGAAAATGGCTCGAGACGCCACGATTCCACCAACCCAAAAGGCAGCCCGATCACTCATGCGAATTACTTGGCAAACCTTTCGTGCGATATGTCATGGACGCGAGTAATGACCAGTCCCAGCCAATCAGTTTTTAGTATTAAGATGATAAGATGAACCCTCAAATGGGATCTTGACCCCAAAAATTGTTTTCTAAATGCGATCAATTAAAGATCAAATTGACCAACCTGAAATTTCATTCAGACGTGTTTTATAACGTGTCGGAAGTCGTTTTGTGCGGCAGGCGCAATACTTTTGCGACGTTTTCCGAAGATGCGTGGCAGTTTTCGTGGCAGGCGCAGCACTTTGGACGTGTCCATCGTCATTTTGCGTGGCAGGCGCAGCACTTTAGACGTGTCGTGTCGCGTGTTTTTTGCAAATCGCATTGGCAGGGCTGCGTCAAGTGGCGACAAGGTGCAAATTCCGTGGCAGGCGTGGCATTTTGTGACATGCTTGGATGGGCTGTGGTCTTGCTAGTGGGTTATGAGCTTTATCCTACTTGGCTAAGCACTTGCTAAGTCTTTATAAATATTTAACATATATTTAACTTACATACTTTTCCAATGTGAAATATGATACAAAAAAGTATGTTTTGCAGAAAGGGAAATTTGTTCATGGGGACATTGTGTCAATTTTTAAAATCATTTTGGCTGCATGTTTTCCATCAAAACAAAATGTGTTTTTTTGATTTTCTTTTTTTTGCCAATGCAGCTTTGATTTTATTTTTTGATTTTGCTGTGATCAGGCACAGCACCTGCAACTTGTTCCAGAACTAATAGCTATGTCAAGCTTGTGCACACTAGCCATAGGAGGCTTGCTCACACCAGCCATTGAAGGCTTGCACACACTAGCCACACAAGGCTTGCCAATGAAAAACCAACTAGCCATTGTTGGCTTGCAAACCTTTTTCCTCCAAGTTGTTTTTCATCGCAGGTGGTAAGGGATCAAAGTTAAATACCCTGCTTGGCATTGTGAATAGATCACAGCTGCCAATATATGAGCAGCTGGCACTGTCACCCATTGGTCAGTGGAATGCCACAGGGCTTTGCCACTCTTGGAATCATAGGTCTGAAGCACAAAGCATTTCAACAAAGACCAAGTCTCTCTACCAATTGCAAAATTCAAAAGCATTTGTCCAGCTTCCCATTTGGTACCACTGGATAAAAGCACTACATCATTGACACTGGCAACACCTCCGCCAAGCAAGACAATACACTTGCTGGAAAAAATGTCATTGCTTCGAAGCCCCAAATACTCATGCAACCAAGCTACCAATTTCTTTGGTGCCAGATGTTTCTTTTCCAGTGAAGCTTCTTCTTTCTGCCATTGGGATATGTGGTGCAATTGCTGGGATAGCACTTCAACCAGCAAGCCTTCTTCAAAGTTCTTCAAGTTTTGGACCCTTGTAGCTAGCAGAGTAATGTCCTTGTGTTTTCTCTCCATTGTCCAACAAGGCAACAGCATTTCGTGGGCTTCCAGCTCGCCACCATAATGAAGCATCCAGTGGAATTTTTTGATGTAAAAATTCCCCCACTTTGCCAGTTTAACAGATGCCAAAACATTTTCAGCTGCAGTGTCCAAAACCAAACCATTGACACCACCAATAGAAGTTGCAAGCAAAAGGTCCATCATGTGGCACAGGTTGAGAAAAGCTTGTGTTGCTGCACTTTTGCCACCTTTGTTTTCAATCATCTGCACATGGTGCTGTAAAATTGGATACAAACACAACACTTCACTTGCAGTGACTTTCAATTTCCCAGCTTTCCTGTATGATTCCACTTTGGCAGATGTAAACAAAGAAGATAAAGCACCTACCTTGTGCAAAGCCTGTGGGAAGTGCCACATGCTGATCATGTCCTGCATGGCACTCCAAGCTGGCAGCCCTTCAGATTGCAAATGCTCCAGAACCAAAAACATACCAATGTTCAAGCAGCCATTGGAAGACGTGCCATGCATGTAGTCATGAACATATTGCGAACATGGTTGCAGCCAATTTCTCAAGCATGGGGAAGCCAAAATACCTTCATGTGAAAAAGTCCAACCAGTGCATTGCTCCCACTGCTGAAACTCTTGAGGGGTGCAAACACCCTTCTTGGCACTGAGGCGGTCAAAGCTCTTCAAAAAGCTTCTTCATCAGCTGTTAAAACCATGTCCTTTTTGCAAATGGTCTTGAGCACTGCCTTCTCCTCATCCTCCTCAGCTTCTAAAAGGAACACAATTTGATCACAACATTTCAAGCAATAATTGCTGCCTGAATCACCCTTGAGTCCAAAAGTGACTGAGAAGCACCATCCTGCACAAAGAAGCCAATTTGAAAATGCAATCTGATGAGTTCACCGCCAGGACCATGTAGAAGAACACCTACCAAAGGTGAAGCTACATTGTTGCTAAATATGTGTTCCAAAAGAACCTTCATCACTTGACCCATGTGACCTTCCAAGGTGGCCACAATGGAGCTCCTGACAATGCCCAAAACCAGCCAATGCTGAGTATGGCTCAAAGCTTGCCGACCAAATTCCTTGAAAGCAGCATAGACAACCCAAACCTTCTTTGCAGCTCTCCCCAAAGCATTGGCAGGGAGGCATTCATCACTGTAAAGAATCAGGTTCCCAGGAGTGTCTACTCCAGTAGGTTTACCAGCCAAGGATGAAAGCAAACACTGGGAAAAACTACCTTTCACTTTGCATCCAGCACTCAATGCAGTGTAAAAATTCACCATGGGGAGAGAGACAGTACCTCCATCGCTCTTCAGAAAGTTTTTGTGAAAAATAGCAGGCCCATAGGTTGCTGAAGCTTTGAGCTGTTGCTCAGCTGCTTCTCTCATTTGCTTGCGATTATTGAGTTCTGGCAGCCCGTGCTCAGCAATATGGTCCAGTATTGCTGCCAAAGAACTTTTGCTGCAAGAGGGGACAGCTTTTCTCAGCACATTAAGTCTCTGCAGTTTAGCTTCTCTTTCACACATGGCAGTAGCAAAAGCAAAAAGTATGCAATTCAAACAGGTTAGACATTACATGCAAGGCTGCTTGCTTTGTTTTTTTGCAAGGTGGCACATTCAATCTTCTTCTGCAAAACATATGACATTTGAGGTATTGCGTGTTGCATTGCTAATGGAATTGTGTGATTTATCAACACCCTGGTCATCACTGGGCCTGGAGCCACTGTCAAGCCATTCACCAAACAATCTGTGTTGTGTTTTTGGTTTTGCTGGAACATGGCAAAGCAACTAGCCACTGGGACTTGGAAGACAAGAGGTTAGAAGAGCACTATAGTTGAGCCACCTGTGCTTGCAAAGGTACAGCCATTTAGGCTTGACAAAACACTTCTCACCAGCCATAGCAGGCTTGCAGTCCCTTTTCTTTTTGCCATTGTTGGAGGAAATCTTATTGCTTGCTAACAGCTCATCTTCAGTGATTTGCACTGGTGGCTGCTGCAGGAACCCAGAAAGCAAAAGCACTAAAGTGTGCCTTTGGCACCCCACATTCAAACCTAGCCACTGCCATTTCACTTCTTGTTGTTTTGCTTGGCCCATTCCTTCCATTCTTCTCTGGAGGAGAATCTCTTCCCAGTGAAAGTGTCATCCCAGCACTGAGTACATCCTTTCACATTTCCACGACATCTTGTGCACCCATAGATTTTGTTGACTCTCTGGACACTGGCTCGTGTCAAAGCAGTACTTGAGGAAGCTGCTGGGCGTTTCAACACTTTCTTTTTGTTTCTATTCTTGCTTGCAGGCTGTGACTTAGCCTTGGCATTGCTCCTTTTCTTTTGCAAAGCTTCCCAAGCTTTGGTCTCAATGTCCTCCAATGAAGGTTTGTCATTGGCCTTGGTCTCCACAGCCTCAGCAGCAGGTGTGCCATTTTGCAATGGCAAAGGTCCAGCATGGTCAGGTCTGGACCCAGCACTGGGCTGCACAGGCCATCCAGACAGACCTGACATGGCCTGCTGACCAGTATTCTGCAAAGGCAGTGGGTTCATTCTGCTGTGTTGCATGTTCTGCAACTTTTCTTGGTCCTGCTTGGAGTCCCATTTCTCCATGAAGTCATTGAGCTTGCTCATCAAAGGATCTGCAGGCTCCTTCTTGGCATTCCCCTTCTGAAGGTGCTTGCAGTGAGCTGGTGCTTCAGCCCAAAGCAAACTCGAAGTGGACCTCAGTGGAATCTTTGGGTAGAAGGTGGCCACAGAAAGGTCAGACATTGAAGGCTCTTCATTTCCATAGGCCTTCTTCAACCAATCCTTTGCCAATTGGCTTGGGCTGCTAGGGTACATTTTCAACCCAGGAACTGACTGACCAACCTCAGTATGGTTGAAAACCTGAGCCAAGTCCACAACCATTCCATAGATGGTCCAAGCACAAGGCAATGGGTTCTTGTGCACAGTCACATGCAAGTGCAGAAGTGTGGCCACTGCAGTCTTCTTTGTCTCTTCCTTCATGGACTTGATGCCCAATTTCTTCATTCTTTCAGACATGATTCTCATGGCATCCAAAACGTGACATTGAGACAAAGCCTTCCAGTCAGCAGTGGTGAGGTAAGGAGGCAAGCAGTGCAGAGAGGAAGCTTTGGTTTCCAGTTGCAGGTTGCTCTCTGTGGACACTGACAAGCTATCCATTGTCTGCAAAATATCATCCTTGATATTTTGAGGCAACTCAGCAGCTTCCACTTTGTCGTAGAGAGCAGACAATGTGCTAGCAGTCATGTCAGTAACATTGGTGAGCCTCTGCTTCAAAGAAACCAAGCAAGCTTCTCCCATTTGAGAGTTGGGCCGCTTCACCAAGAGGTTGGCAACATGCTGGAGCTCATGGCAAAAGTCTTCAGCAGTCCACTTGTGAGCCATTGCCACTTACTAGGCCTGCTGCTTGCTAGGTTTGAACCAGTCTGCCATTAGGAAAAGAACAGGTGTATAGAATTTACATGTTTGAGAACATGTCATGACAGTCATCTAGCCAGGAAGGCTTGAAGTTAGGGTTGCAAAGACAGTTTGTGTGCAAATTCAAACTAGCCAATAAGGCTTCTAGGCACATAGCCACTTGTGGGCTTGAGTTACCTAGCCACCAAGGGCTTGCAGCAGTTCACAAACAGCTTTCTTTTTGGATAGGTTGCCAACAATCTATGTCAGCAGTTGACACACTGCAGCAGGTGCTAATTGTAAAATGCATGGTGCAGCAGGTGCTAATTTGAAAATGCAAATGCTCCAGGCTATTCACATTTAAGATGCTATGAGCATGATGCTCACGCGCCTGGCATATTCTTGATAGAAGTCAACACAAACTGAACAATCGCAGTCAAACTCATGCTGAGCATCAGAATCCCAGTCAGGCACAGTAGGGCAGATGCTTCTCAGCTCAGCCTCAGACATTCTGGTTGGCTCCTGATGGTTGTCCATGGTAGTTGAGCAGGCACCCGAGCTGCTGCTCGCAGGAGCAGGCTCAGGCTCAGGTTCCCACATCACTTCTTTTCTTTGAAGCATGCTCTTCACCACAGGCAGTGCCAGAAGCCATGGCATACAACAGACTCTTTAGAGCTTATCTTTGAAGAAAATATGTTTGCTATAGTGTTTCTTTTTACACATGTTTACATTTGTTTGTAAATGTGTTGTTATTGTTTAATCATGTAGATGATCAACAATTCAACTGGCTAAAAGTATACAATAATTGGATATGATATAACATCTAGATACCCATTGAACATATGGTCATGGTTGTTTTTTGACTTTTTGGTACTACAGTCCTGAAGCAACAACTGAATGTAAAACATTGTTTCTTTGCAAAAGGCTTCTTCTTTATCTCCAATGTTGGAAATTGTTTTTGCTGTACTTGCACAGTTCTGAGTTAGTGGTTTCCAAATGTTTGGTATTCACTTGGATGGCTATGTTTGTACATTGTCTCTGTCAAAATCTATGCCAGCAATTTGCTTTCTCATTGTTTTTGAAGCAAAGGCTGAGGGCAGCAACATTGTTCCAACTTACTTTGTAAATTGCTATGCTTGCAGCTTTAGCCATTGAGGCTTTCATATCTCACTAGCCACATTGGGCTTGCTACATTCTAGCCATCACAGGCTTGCAACATTAGCAGTCCATTTTAGCCATATAGGCTTGCACTTGGTTTTCTTGGCCATGAAGGCTTGCATAGACACAGGAGCTTTTGAAGCTTGCACAAGGGTGGGCCACTGTGGGCTTGCAACAACTCTAGCCCTTGAGTCTTTCATGTTTGCAAGACACTTTGGACTGGAGCCATTCAGGCTTGCATTTTAGTTAAGTTTGCAAACATGTTCTCAACTAGCCACCATGGGCTTGAGACTAGCAACAGCATTTTTTCCATACTCCACTGGCCAGCTCCTCTTGGAGATATTCATTTGTACACTCTCTTAGGATCAACATTGTTGATCCATTTCAACTGTGAGTACACTTGCTCGTACAAATCTTTCAGCTGGCCACCTGCAATGTACCTAGGTGTGGGCCAGTGATCACACCCCCAAAACTCCCATGCATTAATGCATTCCAAAAAACATCCACAGAATCACAAACAAAAACCAACAACAAAAGAAATATTAAATGCAGTTGAGATACACTCGGTGCAAGCGCCACACTTCTGTCCAGTTCCCCAGCTCCAGGTGGGCCAACAGTAGGGCAAGTTTATTTAAGTTTCCACTTCTATGCCCCACATCAGTAAGCCTTGTAGTAGTTGGAGGTGGTGGTGGAGGTGCCAGTGAATCTTTGGAATCATCATTCTTGGGCTTTTTACTTTGCCATGTAGGCATGGGCAATTTTCTCTTCTCCATTGGCTCTTTTTCATCTCAGTAATTTCCTTGTCAGTCTTGTCCTTCACTGCATCCTCATTCTTTTCCTCTTTGACAGCAATCCCCATTGCCTTCTTGTACTTCTCAATCTCCTCCACCAGTAGCTTGCCCAAGCTGTCTACATCCATTTTCCTGAGAAACTTATCACTTGAGGGATTCCATCAACATGGTTCAAAAGAAAGTTCAAAGCAACAACAACAACAACAACACCAACAACAACAACAATCACTTTGGACAAACATTGTAGTGGAGAACAAACAATGGTCAAGTATATCACAATAGAAAAAACAACAGTTTACCTCAAATCCAATGCAAGAAACTCTTCAATGGTGTTTTCAGGCAATGAAGCTACCAGGTCAAGCAATGACTTCTGCTCAACCTCCAATGGTTCCTCTTCTATATCTTTCATCACTGGGCTAGGAGGCTCAGTCTTATCATCATCCTCTTTCTCCTTCTTCACCAAGAGATTCAATGCTGTACCTGGAACTTCCCAAGCATCTTCTTCACCAGTTGGTCTTGAAGAGCTCATTGCTAGGTGGCACAGTGTGACTGCAGCGAGAAAAACTGAAGTTCGTTTTGTCAAGCATCTTAGAAATATATTATTACATAGCCTATGCATATGCATTGTTTGTTGAATTATTTTTTGTTTCATGTTTAAATTATTGCAATATTTGTATTTTGAACAAAATGTGTAGATTCAGATTCTGAATCTAAAAAACCAAAATTTTTGATTTAGATTCAGATTCGAAATCTAAAATTCAATATTTACAATTTAGATTAAGAATCTAAATCTAAAATCCAAAATTTTCATTTTTAGATTCAGATTCTGAATCCAAAATTCAATATTTACAATTTAGATTCAAAAATCTGAATCTAAAATTGTATATTGACGTAAGCATGCACATTTAAAATCAGCAAATATATTGATCAAGATCGAACTTTAGAAAGCATGTCAAGAAGCCAGTGATATCAATATAATGTAAATCATATCAAGTATTCTTTGTGTCATCATTCTTGTTGTTGTGATATATGGTATCACTGCAATTTCATTTTCCTGGGACTTGAGCAGTTCTAATTGCTACCATGACACTAAGTCAACACAGTGGAAACTACCAATACTAGCTATGAAGGCTTGCAATGGGCCATCAAAAGATTGTGATTAAGAATACAGTGCAGTTTTCTTTCAATCATTCCAACTAGCCACATTGGGCTTGAGCTCTGGTCCACCTTTCAACTAGCCACTGTGGGCTTGCATTCCACTAGCCACATTGGGCTTGAGCTCTGGCCCACCTATCAACTAGCCACTATGGGCTTGCATTCCATAAACTACTATGCACTTGTCAGTCAAAGCCATTGCAGGCTTGCAGATAATCTCATAGCAAAGTGACTCAAACAATTCTTTGACATAGACTGGCTGACATTTGTCTGTATGCAGTCTTCGATCTTTGGATCCATTTCCCAAATTGCTTTGAAACATAGTCTGTGAAAATGGATGCATTTCAAAAATATTGCAATCATTTTGTGTTGGTTACTTCATCATTACTTTCAGGATCCAAAAAATTGATCAATGGCAATCTGTGCCATGGGCTTGGGTACATTGTAAATCATTTTGCTCAAGCAGGCCACTGACACCTTGTTCACTATCTTGCCATTCTTCATCACCCTGTAGGTCAGTCCACCTTTTCCTTGTTCCCAATATGTGGTCTTACCATTGGAGGCTGGTGGATCAAACCTTCAGGGTTTCACAGTTGGAGAAAACAGCAATGTATGTACCAACATTAAACTTTTGGGTTGGTCAGGTAGACTGGCCCCACCTCAGTGAAGTCTTATCACTGAAAAAAAAAACACAAACTCCAGGGATCCACGGTCAGTGTAGCATGTGTCCACCACCAAGGGTCCTTCCTCCATGGCATTCATCTCAGTCATCCTCAGTTCTACTTTTCCTTGAACAACAGTGCAGCACTTAAACACATGGTTTCAGTGAAACATCATAGCCACATGGGACTTGAATCAATGTTTTGTAGCCATTGAGGCTTGAAACCAGTAACGCCATTAAGGCTTGAAACAAGTCAGCCATGAAGGCTTACATTGCAGACATGCAGGCTTCCATGTCAACTAGCCATAAAGGCTTGCTACTACATCTCCCAGCCATTAAAGGCTACAGTTCTCTTGATGTAAACAACAAATATATTTTTCACTTCA
>CAMXCT020003650.1:0-58231 GCA_947184155.2 Cladocopium goreaui | reverse complement strand
CTTAAGGTACCTTCGAAGGCTTCGAAGCCCCCTTAAGATACCTTCGAAGCCTTCGAAGCCCCTAAGGCCCCCTTAAGGTAGCTTAAGGGCTTCGGTTCCTCGTTCCCCCCCCCCCCTCCCCATCCGTCCCCCCTTCGGCAAAGGCTTGAGGTACCTTCGAAGTCTTCGGCGAAGACCCCTTAAGGTACCTTCGAAGGCTTCGAAGCCGCCTTAAGGTACGTTCGTCGAAGGCATGATCTAAAATCTAATTCGCTTGCCTTCCACAATGCCATGATCTAAAATCAACTCTTTATTTAAACTTCCACCCCCTTCTTGCCTTCCACAGTGCCATGATTTAAATTCTAACTCTTTATTAAAATTTCCCCCCTTGCCTTCCACAATGCCATGATCTAAAATCGAACTCTTTATTTAAACTTCTCCCCTTGCCTTCCACAATGCCATGATCTAAATTCCAACTCTTTATTTACACTTCCTCCCCTGTCTTCCACAATGCCATGATCCAAAGTCAAACACTTTATTTAAACTTCCCTCCGCTTGCCTTCCACAATGCCATGGTCTAAAATCTAACTCTTGTTTTTTAAAACTTGAATCTAAAATCTGACTTTTTATGAACTTCCCCCTCCCTTGCCTTCCACAATGCCATGATCTGAAAATCTACTGTTTATTTATAGTTCCACTATTGCCTTCCACAATGGCATGATCTAAAATCGAACTCTTCAAAATTTCCCCCCTGCCTTCCACCATGCCATGGTCTAAAATCTAACTTAAACTTCCCCCCGCTTGCCTTCCACAATGCCATGATCTAAATTCCAACTCTTTATTTACACTTCCTCCCCTGTCTTCCACAATGCCATGATCTAAATTCCAACTCTTTGTTTAAATTTCATCCCCCTGCCTTCCACAATGCCAAGATCTAAAATCTAACTCTTTATTTAAAGTTCTCCCTTGCCTTCCACAATGCCATGATCTAAATTCTAACTCTTTATTTCAGCTTCCCCCCCTTGCCTTCCACAATGCCATGATCTAAAATCTAACTCTTTATTTATAGTTCCACTCTTGCCTTCCACAATGGCATGATCTAAAATCGAACTCTTCAGTTCCGCCCTTGCCTTCCACAATGCCTGATCTAAATTCCAACTCTTTATTTAAATTTCCCCCTTGCCTTCCACCATGCCATGGTCTAAAATCTAACTTAAACTTGCTCCCGCTTGCCTTCCACAATGCCATGATCTAAAGTCCAACTCTTTGTTTCAATTTCATCCCCCTGCCTTCCACAATGCACTGATCTAAAATCTAACTCTTCATTTAAACTTCCCCCTCCTTGCCGTCGACAATGCCATGATCTAAATTCTAACTTTATTTAAACTTTCCCCCTTGCCTTCCACAATACCATGATCTGAAATCTAATTCTCTTGCCTTCCACACGACTGCCCCCAGGCAGTTGGTGAGAGACCCTTCAGGAAGGTACCTTAAGGGGGGAGCTTGAGAAATTGAATTTGAAGGTCCGTTGAGCTTCGAAGCTCCCTTAAGGTACCTTCAAAGGCTTCAGCCAAGGCTTCAACGCTCGAAGCCACCTTAAGGTACCTTAAGGGAGCTTCGAAGGCTTCGAAGGCACCTTAAGGGGGCTTCGAAGAATTCGTCCAAGCCCGCTTAAGATACCTTCGAAGTCTTCGGCGAAGACCCCTTAAGGTACCTCGTCGAAGCCCCCTTAAGGTACCTTCGAAGGCTTCGAAGCCCCCTTAAGATACCTTCGAAGCCTTCGAAGCCTCCTTAAGGTACCTTAAGGGGGCTTCGGTTCCTCGTTCACCCCCCCTCCCTCCCCGTCCCCCCTTCGGCAAAGGCTTAAGGTACCTTCGAAGGGGCTTAAGGTACCTTCGCCGAAGGGTGCTCCACGACTGCCCCGCTCGGGGGTTCTGACCCACCAAAGTGAACCTCTCCTCGAAATTTGCTGTGGGGTCTGGAGGCGGTGCCTGCACGTCAATGGCCGCAAAGTTCTCAACACTGCGCGATTTGGGCAGCTTGATATGGGAGACTGTGGCCAGCACTCCAGGGTTAAGTCACTGGCCCGTGGTTGCTGCGTGGTGGAAGGAGCGAATCCGATATGTGGACCTCTTTAGCGAGCACACCACAGTGGTGTTTGCACCCATATCGGCAGACACTGGCCTGGATAAGGTGCACCCTACGTGGCACCTGCAACTGGATGCATGTGTCTTTCTCTTCCCAAGCATCAACTTTGCTCTCATCGATAGTGATTGTGTGCCTGTAACGCTCTTCGAAATTCAGGAGCTGTGGCTGTCATGGCACGACCCCCTGATGAAGGATGCCGTCAACCTGAAGTAATACCGAGCAGTCCGATTGCACCTGCGCAGAAGAGAGCACGATCTGTTGACACGGGGAAAGCCACGCAACAACAACCTGGCCCCGCCAGCAGGTCTATTATCAGTGATGAGGTGACTTTTAACGTGACAAGGGCATAGGACTTGTCCGGTCCTCCACCAGTTTACTTTAGCGGCCTCTACAGCTTCGACTCCTGCATGAATTCAATAATTAATCTCTGTGTAACATGCTTGGAAACTTGTTGAACGACCTGGCGGAAGCCATACGGCGTTGGACGGAAAAAACTTATCAGTGATGAGGTAAATAGTCTGGAAAGCTAGAAACGCAAGCGGCTTGGCAAACGACCCAGCGATGAAGGCTGTGCCAAGTAGGTCCCGGTGCAACCTCTACACCATCCACTACCTTGATCTCATAGTCGTGCCTATCAGGTTCGCCAGACTTCTTGTGGGGGTCTCCAAATCGCCACTGGTGATGGACAGTCTGGTTCAAACCATACTCAGTGGAAATGTCTTTATAAAGACCTAGAGCTTCCAACAGGTCATCAAATTGCGCTGTAGGGTCAGGTTCGAACCAGATTTGCTCAGCTTACTGCCTAATAAGGAGCTCCATGAGCAGGATTAGAGCAAAGCCCCTGGACCAGTCTACGGCCAGAGACAATGCCAAATAGTAATGTTTAGGGGGACCAGCGGAGTGATACCCCTGACCAGTCTACGGCCAGAAGTACCACACTGGAACACTTGTTGAGGGAGTGGCAATGGGGAACAGGGGAACCAGGAAGAGACGAGGGGAGGAGAGAGGGGGATGCTGGAAATCCTGGACTGTCTGCGGCCAGAAAGACAGGTACTGAGTCTGAGAAAAGCAGAAAGCCAAAGAGACAAACGAGAAGGGGGAGCGAAGAGGCAACCAAACGGGAAAACAACACAAAGAAGGGGCAAGAGAACCGGGGTAAGAGAAAAAGGAGAGGGGGGACGTACCACCCACCACCGTTCCCAGATGGATAAGAACGGAGCAAAGACTGCCCAGGGCGAAGTCAAAAGGGGCACGCCAAGCAATAGAGATGGGAAACAAACAACAGATAACGGAAAGAGACGAGGGCACAGAGAAACGAGGAAAATGGGGCGTGAGGCACTCACACTCCTGGACCAGTCTACGGCTAGAAAAGCCAGGTACTCACCGATCACACCGGAGGAGAAAGAAAGCAACAGAAAAATTTAGACAAGACGGTGGAAAGAGACAAGGCGGATAAACCGCCCGGAGCGACACAATGAAACCACCCCGAGAGCCTAATCTGCAAGGATAGCAGGGAGAGTTGTGAAAAATCATCCTATGTATAGCTAGCGTAGCGATCTTGTGCTTGAACTTGGTAGTTGTTAGTTGTTTTGTAGTTGTAGTTTGTGGACTTGCGTAGTTTGGACTTTGTTTTGTAGTTAGCAGGTGATTGTGATGTAGTTAATCGATCTCATCTCATTCCGTCACAAAGAGTTGTGACGGAGTTGCCATTTTTCGTTGGTAGTTAGCCGTTTTTAGGTTTTCTGCACGTTGTAGGTTATTTCACACGAGAACCAAACTGCACGAAACCAATTTGAGGTTTTTGCCACGTAGAAGTTTGTTTTTTGCACGTGTCTAGATTTGTAGAATCCTTTTCGGAACTGCTATGACCCAACGTAAACGTTGGCTCAAGACCCGCGAGTTCGACAAGGGTGAGTGTGTCGCCGTGAGACGGCCTGGGAAAGCTGACACAGACAGAAACGCGAAACGACCACCGTTTGTTTGTGTTTTGGTTTGGGTTTACTTTGTGCACGAGAGGTTTGAAAGCGGTTTTCGCGATCTAACTTTGTGTGTCAAAGTTTTACGTGGTAGCGGAGCTTGTGTGCTCCCTCCACAAGAGATCCTGTGAGGATCTGGCACGCCTGTGTGCGTCTTGTGTGTGCCTGGTTCCAGGGAAGTTGGTGTGAGTTGCGTTTGACTGTCGTGTGTTTGACTTCGAGGTGTCAGAAATGTCTCAATCAGGACAACCACAGCATTTTCGAATGGACGGCCAAGGTACCCAGAGCGGAGAGAAAGGATATGGTAAGGGTTTTCAGGCAGGTGGACCGACTGGACCGTACCCTGTTGGAGAAGTTGGACCGGGGAGTCCGCAACCTGCGTCACCGACGCACCAAGAGCAGCCTAGTATGCCAGGAAGTCCAGGTCCGCAAGGTCCTTTGTTCACGCCAGATCAGTTGACCCAGATCGCACAGATCTTCCGCATGGGAATTGAGCCTGTCGTAAGGGAGATGAGTACGAGACTTGACAGTTTGCAAGCTCAGGTGACTCGCGTTCCAGAGGGAACTGCAGCCTTGCACGGTGCGAGACCGGCTGATGCATCCTTGTCTTCAGGTTTAAGCAGTGGACCTTCACGGTTTGGTGAACAGCCACCCACGAGTCCAGGACCTGCGTTCCGACCTGTGGGGTCGCCGCCAGGTATAGCACAAGTGACACCCCAGAGGGGGGAGAGAAATCCGAATCAAGATGACGACAGAGATGGTCGTGACATCTTTAGTAAATCTGAGAAATGGTTACCTCCTATGCCTACTGTGGATTTCAGGAATTGGAAAACCCGTGCAGATGAAGTCCTTGGATTTTCGGACTGGGTTCAGGCGCTACGTGCTTGGGTTTCCTTAGGAAGTGACATCTTTGCCTGGGAGATTGCCCAGTGCATTGGTTGGGAACAAGAGATCCATATGTCTGTGCTGAAGCCCGCTCAACAGACCCGCAGCGCGCGTCTTCTTGCAATCCTCATCCAGACGTTTAAGGATTTCCCAAGGGGGAACACCATGCTGCAAGCTTATGTTGAAGGAGTTGGTGTTGATGGAGCGTTCTTGGCAACTAGAGGTACGAGTGGTTTTGAAGGTTTGCGTTTGTTGGCAAGAGAGTTTTCTTTGCGTTCAAGGGCAGAAGCGTCTTTCTTTCGCACTGAGTTTTTGGCAAAGACGTTCAAAGCGTCTGCTGGTGTTACTCAGGTTAGTGACATCATTCGCCAGATTGACGTCGGACTGTCAAGGTTTCGCAAGATGATTGAAACTCTACCTGCAACTGTGTCCAGAGTTGGACTTGAGGTGCAAACAAGTGATCTTACCATCATGCTTTTACGTTCGCTGCCACATGATGTTCGTTCGTACACCACGTTACATGCAGCAGGTGATGCATACACCGACCTTCGCACTGCTGCGTTGCGTTTTGAGACGCAGCAACGCATGTTTGCTGAGTTGAGTGGCCCATCTTCATCAGGTGCACGAGGTGTGCATGCACTTGAAAGTGCTGAGACCGCTGAAGAGTGGTGGGGATACGATCAGGAAGGTTATGACAATTCTGAGTATGCCCAGGAAGAAGATCCTGATGATCAATGGGAATGGGACGAAGATGCACAGGTTTGGATCAGTGCTACTGTTGCCAAAGGAAAGGGAAGTCCCAAGAGCACGATGAAGTGTCATCTGTGTGGGAGGCGAGGCCATATGGCCAAGCAATGCAAGGCCGATCTGAGCAAGGTGAAGTGTTTTCATTGCTCGAAGTTTGGTCACATTGGGGCACAATGTCCTGACAAGCCCAAAGGTGACAAGGGAAAGCAGCAAAAGAAGCCCCAGCCGAAAGCTGGAAAGAGCAAAGGTAAGGGAAAGATGCACGAGTTGGCAGAGGAGAATGGGCAGGAAGCTGCTCCAGCACAAGGTGAGGTGCTGATGCCATTGATTTCTTCAGTTGAACATTCGGGTGATGAGTGGCGATGGTGGTTGATTGACAGTGGAGCAGCTGTCTCAGTGTTGTCTGAGCAGTTCAAGGCCTACTACAAGTGCAGCGCAGAAGAGCAGGTGATGGACACCTACTATGCAGCCAATGGGTCTGCAGTCACCATGAGAGGTGAAGTTCAGGTGACAGTTGCGTTTGAGACGGGATCTGGTTCCAAGAAGTCTCAGAACTTTCGTTTGAAGTGCTGCGTAGGCTCCACCAGCCACAACATTGTGAGCACAACCCAGCTTGTGAAGCGTGGATGGACAGTTGTTCAGTCGCCAGGTGAAACCTATCTTTGGCATGAAGAGTCGAATACCGTGATTACTGATGTGGTGTTGTGGGGAGGATGTCCCTGGCTGAGAGCTAAGAAGACAACATCTCAGGTTCCTGCTTTGAAGGATACCTACATGCCGATGGAAGTTGATGTGCCAATGGAGTCAGTGAGGACCGGGCAAGGCTTGACTGTTGGTATGGTAGGTGCGGTTGAGTTGTCAACCCAGGAGGGACTGCGTCAACACATCTTGAGAGGCCATTATCCGTATGACCCTCATTGTTTGGAATGTCAACAGGGCCGTGGTGTTTCCAGAGCACCCAGGCGAGATTTGAAAGAGCGCTTGCTTGAGGTACAAGTTGACTTCATGTTCTTGGGAACAGTTGGATCGCAGTACAAGTTTTTGTTGTTTCGTCACTGTTTCAGTGGTTTGTTGGGTGTCTGCGCCGTGAGCGAGAGTCTTGACACCACCGGCCAACATGTCCGCCAGATCTTGGCAGAGTTTGGACTGTTGTCTGGAGATCCAAAGCCGATTGACTTTAGGTCAGATGCGTCCGATGAACTTGGGACGACGTTGAGAAGAGCTGGTATTCCAAGAGAATTTACCGTCAGCAAAGCAGGTCCCCAGAACCATGATACTGTTGGTTCAGTGGAGCGTGGAGTCCGTGAGCTGAAAGAAGGTCTTGCGGTACTGAGACTCGAATTGGGGAAAGCAGGTGTTGACGTGGTCAACAGTTTGGTTGGCTGGGAAGCCAGTTCAAGGTATGTGATTGCGATGCACAACTTGCATTCGAAGTTGGATGGCACATGATTGAGTGGACGAGAGGTCCTGAGAAACCAGGTTGATCAGAAGAATGCTGTCACAGCGATGTTCTGTTCTAGGGTTCTTGCGGAGACACCTGACAGTGTGAACAGCATCGGAAGGTTCGTGACTGCTGGATACCTGTATCCTGTGAGGAACTCGTTTGCACACTTTGTAGTTGCGTTGATTGAAGGTGAACTAAATTTTTTCCAAGCGAAGAGCCTGAAGCTCGTTTTTCCAATTGTGTATCCTCTGGAATTGGTTGGAAGGTTCTTGCGTGCAGTGGACTCTGCTGGACCTGCACCCGCCATCTTGGACCAGAAACCGATTGAGATCGTTCCAGAGGACTTTGCACGTCTGCCCGACAAGGTGCAACCTCCACGGCATTGGATTGATGCCCATGGACGGACCGAAGGTTGTAGTTCTTGTGCTACTCGTCAAGGTCGACACTCCAAGAAGTGCTGTGAGCGCTATTGGACATGGCTTCGGAACCAGAGATCCAAAGAAGCCGTTGTGCCTGAGAAACAACTCCCAATTGCCGAGCCCAATGACCAAGAAGTGGCGGTACCAGTACCATCACAGCCACTACCAAAGATTCCAGGTTTGCCACCTGGAATGTTGCCTACAAGGCACTGTCCGAGTTGTGAATCAGGTATGAATGCTCCTGGCACCCGCCATTCAGCTGAGTGCCGCAAGAGGCAAGGTGAGTTCTTGTCTACTCCTGTCAAGCCGTCGTGAGGATGTGGAGCAAGCTTTGGAGCAAGCAGGTGAAGGTGGAGACGTCCCCTACTCACCATCTCTGGGTCCCGAACATGCTGATCTTGCCGATGTGGACATGGACTTACCACTTGAGGCGAGTTCTGCACCAGCTGAGGCTGCATCCTTTTCGGAGCGAGACGTTCCAGAATTTCAATCCGAAGACGTTGAGATGGAAGTTGAACAGCCACAGACGATCCCGATGATCGATGTGTGTCTTTGCTCCAGGTCCTTGTGCCGGGCTACCGTGCTAAGCGTGGGGCAGCCCCCTTCTTGAAGGGACGTCGCCCTTGTACATCCCTAGCATAGTCGCCAATCTTTTGAGTCAGCAATTCCAGGATCTGCGCTCTTCTTTCCTGAAAGGTGTCCCTCTCTTTTCGATTTTCCCCCTTCCATAGATCTGAGTACGACAGGTCTCCACTCTTCGTTTACACCCCCTACGTTCTCCATCCCCTTAACTTTACCCCACTAGTCCCCTGAGAGAGTCAGGATTGGATGTTTGACTTCTCCCGATCTGCTCTCCGAGGAGCGGTTCTCTGTTGAGTCTATCAGATTTTCAGGTGGAGCTCATGACTCTGAAGTTGTTGAGCTATGTGGATCCAAGGTTCGATTGTGGAAGCCAACAGGAGCTGTTTCGGATACCACTCTTGAAGAACTGGACCCCCAAGGAACTTTCCTTGCGATCGATGTCAAAGAGCTCAAGGGATTGACTCATGTGAATGCAGGTCGTATCATGAAGGAGAAGGAAGCCTTGCAGTTTTGCAAGAAGCACAACATCAAAGTTATCTCCTGCAGGTGGGTTACGAACAGTAAGCCTGAAGCCGACGAAGGAGTTCGTGCTCGGATAGTCGTGAAAGATTTTGCTAAAGGTCAGAAGACTGCCAGACAGGAAGGTATTTCTTCCCCCACACCCTCGATTGAGTCGCTACGACTTCTGTTGGGAGCGGCAACGGGTATGTGGACTGGTGGAAAAGGTTTCAACCTTTATGCAATTGACGTCAGTCAGGCGTTCATGAATTCACCGCTCACTGTGAAGGTTTGTGTCCGGCTTCCATCATCAATCAGCACACTTGACAATGAACCGGTTTTTCTTGACGCACAAGGGTTTGAATGGACTTCGTATCGCAAGTTTGACTTGGGTTCTGTTCTTTGATGGGATTGTCAAAAGCGTTGGCATCCGATCTGGACTTGTGGAGCCATGCTTGTACGGTGGGATGGTACGAGGTGCCCCCATCCTTGTCATCTGTTATGTGGATGACCTGTTGGTTGCCACGCCCAGCGAGGCTGCGTATCGTGTTCTGTTTGAAGCTCTTGAGAAGCAGGTCAAGATCCGAGAGACTGGCCGAGTGACCATGTCTGGTGGTTCATTGAAGTTTCTAGGCCGTACCATCCTCAGAGAGAAGGGAAGCTCAGGTTTGCAGTTGTTTGTCGACCAGGATTACCTGAACGGTGCGTTCGAGGAGTATGGAATCTCCAAAGGTTCCACTGCATTTCCTGATCTTCGTCCATTTTTGGAGCAGACACTGCAAGAAGAGCCTATCAGCGCTGAGGCGCACTCCAAGTCTCCAAGTTCAGGAGAGTTCTTGGACGTTTGTCATGGCTGGCACAGACCCGACAGGATATCTTGATCCTGATTGCAATGCTGTCGACTGGACAATCTTGTCCAAAGCCAGGCCATGAGAAAGCTCTGCGAGCTGTGCTTCGATTTATGTTGTTGCACATGAAGATGTCCCAGAAATTTCCCTCACCTGGACTTGAGGACCTTTCTGAGAAGGACATCGGTCTGGAAGTTTATAGTGATGCTGGATTTGCCCCTATGCAAGCTACTCAGAGGAGAAGCATCACTGGATGTGTTATTGTTTTTCGATGTGTTGTTTTGAAGTGTTTCTCTCGACATCAGGCATCTGTGACGTTGAGTTCATGCGAGGCAGAGCTCGTTGCCGTTCAGGCAGCTGTCCAAGAAGCCATTGGTTTGCTGAGAAGTCTGAGTTTTGTCCTGCGTCGCATTCAGGTATATCCACCGTCTTCATCCGAGGACGACGGTTTGGATGTTGTCTGTCCAATCCTCTTTTGGACCGACTCCCTGAGTGGGAAGATGCTTTTGGAAGGTTCCGACCTCCAGCGTAGGTCAAGACATATCGACATCAAAGTGAACTGGTTGAGGGAACTTTTGGCAAAAGAGATTTTGCAAATTGGGCATGTTCGAGGAACTGGAAACGTCGCTGACCATTTTACCAAATGTTTGCCGACGATCAAAGCGTTGCAGTACATGGAGGTACTTGGTTTTTCGTCGTTTGAAGGTATTCTTTTGGACTGTTTGCTTGATTTTGAAATCTGCGACAACAGTTTCTCAGGTATTTTGTGTGCGTTTTCAACCAGAAACTGCATGTTTTGTGGAGAGTTGATTTGTGAAGAACCTGCAAATTCAACAGCTTGTGAATTGTCGTCATTTCCACGTTCATGCACTCAAATGATCAATGCACTTGTAGCTGTTTGCGAAAGGTTTCAAGGCGAGGGAATCGGTTCCGCTATGGCTGGACGTATCCCTGCAGAACGAGAGGAGCCCAGAGCGCCGGACAGCCATGCGCTCCTTGGGCATCCAATGGCTGAAGGTGTCGGTGCGGCACCAGAGTCTGATGATACGGTTACCATCGTTGGTGGTGAAGCCAAAGCTGCGACTGTTGTGGTGACATCTGCAGAGGCAGTGTTGTCAGCTGCTGAAGATGTTGTGGCAGTGCCGAAGGCAGCAGAGGCTGCAGCTCCCCCTGCCGCTACTGAAGCGGTACCTGGTGCAGCAGAGGCTGCAGTTGTCGAAGCTGAGGACGTCGTGGAGGTCACTCCAAAGAAAGCTCAGCCGCCGAGACCCAAGAAGAAAGCCATGCCTGCTCGAGGCAGACCTGTGGAGAAAGCTGGACCGTCAGGAAGGTCTCAAGCCCCTGGACGTGAACCTGCTGTGAAGAAGATGCCAAGGAAGCCTGGTCGTTTTGTGATTCAGGTGAAGAAAGAGGCCTGGGAGGCCACTGGTTTGCTGAAGAGACGACGCGAGGCTGGTCGTCGTAAGGCCAAGCGTCAGGCTTGGAAGAACAGGCAGAAGGAGGCACTCGAGTACTTCGCTGCACAGAGGAGAAAAGAGGAATCGAGGCCAACACCTACGTTTGAGGTTGTGACAGGGTCGAGATTGCCAGGTCAGAGAAGGGTCGTCCGAAGGATGTACAACCCTCAGTCAAACAAGAGAGAGGAGTTGCAGATCGATACAAGAAACCCGAAAGCTGAGGAAGACAAAGGACCCGCCTTTGTAAGGTCCTTCAGTGGATTCAGCTGGAAGAATCCGAAAGGTCTGAAGTGTGGTCATTGTGGACAGAGAGGCCACATTATCTCTCAGTGTCCTGAGATGGAGAGAAGGGTGAGCCTTACTCATGGACGTGTGACTCTGACGCCACGAGGACAGCACCAGCCAGACTCTACTGTGGGCGATGAGGTTGCCCCGGGTGATTCAATTTCACAGGTTGGATTGACCCAGGAGACACTGAGGTTGCACAACAAGAGGCTGAGAGGCCACGGTTGGTCCGAGGAGACCCCAGCAGCCGAAGGTAGCCCTCCGAGAGCCCGTCAGAGGACTGGGATGGGTCCCCCTCAGACGCCACCGAAGAGAAGCGGCCAGCTTCCGGCCAGCAGCAATGCGGCAGTGGCGATGGGTCCGAAGCCGCCTGCACACCCGCCGAAGGGGTGGGTTCCGCAAGGGCCACAACAACCGCCTGCACCACCCAAGCTCCCTGTGAAGGCCCCTCCAGTGAAGCCTTCTCCAGCCAAGGGCCCACTACCACCACCGCCAGCGCCTCCGGCGCCACCTCAGGTACCACCGCCACCACCAGTTCCAGCAAGAGTTTCAAGTGCGCCAAAGACGCCACCCAAGACGCCTCCAAAGGCGAAAGCTGGAGAGCCCACATCGCCTAAGGCGAGCCCCGGTGCAAAGGCATCACCAGCTGTGGATTTGGTTACTCCGAAGAGCCCTGAAGTGAAAGCAGCGTCGCTTGTGGGTGAGCCGCCCCATAGGCCATTCAGAGTTGGCCCAGGAGGAGCATTGGAAGCTGAGACAATTGCCCCTTCATCGGGGTACAGTATGTCTATGATTTCAAGAGTTCCAGCTGCGAAGGCACCGGCCAGTGAGGCCCCGCCAGAGCCTTCTGCGACATCAGGGAGACCGCCCCAGCGCCGTATGGAAGCCTGCATAGCATGTCATGGCAGTGGAGAACTTCCGATGCGAGCAAATCGGAGGTTGTTCAGGTTGTTGACAACGTCGACAGCGTCAGCAGCAACTGCGACTGCAGCGGCCCGAGTTGGAGCAACGGCCAGTGTTTTGTCTGCAATTTCAGGTTCGAGTTCTTCAGAAGCTGATGTGACCCATTTCAAGAGTGAAAGGGGGGTAGGTCTTTTTGTTGAGCTAGCCTGCAGCAGAGCCAGTGTCTTGTCAGCTGCATGCGCTGAGAGCCGTGCTTGTTATGTTGGAGTTCATGGAAATCTTGAGAAGGTAGCTACACAGAATCATGTTGCAGATCTTGTGAACCAGGTGATGGAGGACTTGAAGATGACCAGATCAGCCTCTGATCGAGAGCTGGGAGAGGTACATTTGTTCTGTCACGTTCACATGTCATTGCCATGCACAGGTGGATCTCCATTGCAGAATTTTTCGGGTGGGAAAAAGAGTCCCCGAGCATGAGCGAAAGTTTTTTGAACTTCTAGCCGCTTGTGAAAAGTTGTTGGATAGGTTAGTAGAAAGACATCCCGAGTTGTCCATGTCTTTTGAATTGCCAAATTCCAACAGGTACTGGACTCATCCGAAGCTGCAAGATTTATTGTGCGTAGCACCATTTCCTTTTGGGGTAGAGTAGCGTAATGTATGGAGCGCCAAACGAAAAAAAAACTGTTTACCAAACCCAAACCAAATAAAATCTGACAAAGAATACCAAATGGGTAAAACAGTACTGTGGTCAAATGACATGTCTTTGGTTAAGTGAACACAATGAACAACATCAGTTGGATGAAACGTTGATGAAATCAACTGACATGTCTTTGGTGAAGTAATGGTCTTGGGATCTATTTATATCTGGTTGCTATTTTGGATTCAAGGTGTGGATGGGGAATACAAAGGGGTACATTCCCCAATATCAAGAACTTTTAGTTCATGGGCTCCCCTCGACGCCGGGGGCGCATTGTCTTGCAGGACATCGTTGGTGGTCCTGTCATTTGCCATGGTTTCACTGGGACGCAATTTTGTTTTCTGGTGATTGCATTTACATTGGGTTGGGTTGCCTGTTTCCTTTGGCTTTTGTTTGGAAGTGGGGAGTGAGAGTTCTGGAATGGGCACCCCAACAGATGATGCTATAGCTGCACATGTTGCGTTTTGCAGATCCAGAGTTTGGGGATCGATTTACAGGCCTATTTACGAAACAAACCCTCCAATGCCACAGGTTGCAGCATTCAGGAGTCCAACAGTGCCATCAGGTATTTTGCTTGTTGACACTCCGGTGGCAGAACAGGTGGATGAAGATGTTGGTCCAGTTGCAGGTCTAATAAAATTTAGGCAGAAGCGAAGCTCAGGTGAGCTCAGTTGGGAGCAACAATTGAATTCTCAAAGAATTGCAGCTATTCGCAAGTGGGTACGCATCATACTTACTGCTGCTGTTGCTTTTGACTTGGGCCGCAGACTGGAGAAAGGAGCACCACTTGGGGGGTCAATTGCAGCAGGCTTGAAACACGTCTTTTCTGGCAAAGCTACTGGGACACTTCACAACAGAGCTGGACCCATTTTGAGATACATCCAGTGGTGCAACAACAATGCTGTCATTCCATTTCCTGTGTTTGAACGCAATGTGTATAATTTCATGTTTGAAGTTGGCAACAGTGCAGCACCTACGTTTTTGCGGTCGTTTCTTGTGTCCTTGACTTTTTGCAATTTCGTTTTGGGTTTGACGGGTTCAGATGATGCCATTGCAAGTCAGCGAGTTCAAGGTTGTGCTCGTGAATCCTACTTGATGAAGAGGAAGTTGCAGCAGAGACCGCCCTTGAGTGTCGCTCAGGTGAAGGCGCTCGAGCAATATGTCAGCAGCATGATGGGCACACCACGTGATGTCTATGCTGCGGGATGCTTCTTGCTGTGTATTTATATGCGAGCAAGGTTTAGTGACATGCAGCACATGACTGACATTGTGGTTGACGAGGTTGTCAATGAAGGCAACACCGCTGGGTACATTGAGGCAAAGGTTACAAGAAGCAAGAGTGCCTACACTACAGAGCGCAAGACGATGTTCCTCCCGATGGCCGCTCCACTGATTGGGGTCGGGGGGAAGGACTGGATCAAGCAATGGCAGCAGGCGCGAATGTTGAGTTCCGTGCCAAGAGGCGAAGAGCTTCCATTGCTCCCTCAGCCCGCTGGCAACGGATGGCTTTTAGTTCCCATGACTGCTTCCATGGGTGGTGACTGGCTCAGGAAAATACTTGTGGCCCTGGGCTTTGACCACAATCAAGTCAAGGACATTGGCACACATAGCTGCAAGGCTACTTGCCTCAGTTGGATGTCGAAGGCTGGAATTGACATTGCCAGTCGTAGACTCCTGGGTTACCATGTGGATCCATCAACAAAGACTTGTTTGGTCTACAGCAGAGATGCAGCATCAGGCCCACTTAGGGAGCTTGACAAGGTCCTTGGATGGATTCGCGAATTGAGGTTTGATCCTGACAGCACGAGATCGGGTTACTTTAATGTGCCAGTGGGCGCAGCGGAACCTGAGACTGTGGACGTTGGAGAGGAAGACGATTCAGCTTCTGACACAGAAGACCCTGCAGATGAAGAGCCTAGTGAAGAGCAGCAACGAGACCTTGAGCGAGCCACAGACGATGTTGTTGGAGAGTGGAATGAACACTCAACTGTCGAAGGCTTGCAACTTGAGACAGAGCCCACTTTGTTCCAAAATCGAAACACAAGGTACTATCATGTTTGCGCGGATGAGAGTGAAATGCATTTCAGGTGTGGTCGTGAGATCTCAGCCAGTTACAGCCGAGTCCAATGCAGACCAAGGTTCTTCTCGCCTCAATGCAGCATTTGTTTCAAACAACAATAAACGCCGGAAAAATTGTACCGCCTTTTGAGTGTGAAAGCATGACAAACAAAAACGTTGAAACCTGTTTATTTTTCATGATGGAAGATTTTTTTTAGTCATGCAATTAGTGTGAGACTTGACGAAACCACTGAGTCCTGGAGAGTTTCTCAAATTTCCTTTCATGTGCGTATGTTCATGTCATTTGGGCATGATTTGGGGTTCATTTGGAACCCATGGGTCCATGGACCATGTGACAGTGGTGTTGTGCCGCTGAGAAACTGTGCTCCAGCTTGGGCTGAAGGGCCCGTGTTCTAGTGTATGGACTTGCATCCCATCATGCGATCGGCATGTTGAAGTCCAGTTCCATAATTTGGAAAGTGGTGTCAAGATCAATGTTACTAGGCAGCACAATGACAGGTGAACACTCCTCATTTCACTAGCTATGAGAAGGTTTTGACACCCACATAGTATAAAACAGTTTACGACTCCAATAGTGCCGCCATGTCCCTGACAGACAGTGAGCCAAACTTCAGGTCAAGATGTGCAGCACTTGGACTCGAAGAGGACGTGGTCACCCAGCTTGTTGCAAGTGGCATCAATACCATAGCGAAATATGCTTTCTCATCCAGTTATGTGCCAGGCATGCAAGATGAGACACCGTTCACAAATGCAATACAAGAAGCGTTGGGTAGGGCACCGACAGTCGGGGAACTGGCCAGCCTGAGAAGATTGTTTCATGAGTGTTATGCCTTGACTGCTTCTGAACTGAAGGCTCATGCGGAACGCGTCGAAGATGCGCCTGTTAGAAAGCTGGCCCAACCTGAGAGAGCGGACCGTTTGGAGAGGCAACAGAAACGATTGATTGGTCTCAAAATCACAGGAAAACTTGAGCCTTCTGATAGGTTGGTGGACAGATGTCAGAACCTCTATGACGAGAACAGACTGCACCATATAGAGCTTAGCAAGTGCACCAGCAAAGAACAGGAGATCCTTAACGTTTCTCAAAGGGAGGATCGTCATATCACAGTCGATGGAACTGGATCTGTGAAAATCAAGGACAAGGAAATGAAACTGGAGGCCGACCTGTCCAATGACATGCTCCTCAGGTTGTGCTTGATGAGGCGTGGGCTAGCTTTGGATCAGTGCAATGTCCTTGATTATGCCAAGCATGATGCATGGGTTGAAAAAATCCTGGATATTAGAATGGAAAGTCCGCCGGATGGGTATCAACGTGTAACTCTCCAGCAAATAGTGAATGCTGACAGAAAGCTTTTCCTGAAGTTAGCTGAATTGACACGGAGTGGGATTCAAATCACAGCCAGAGGCCGACCAGTTGACCTAGTTTTTGAACAAGCGGTCAACCATCCAGATGTACTTCATTTGCTTCAGCCAATGCCCACTGCAAAGGGTTCTTCAGGCACCAGTTGATCCAACCAGAATGCAGCAGCTAGCAATGCGCCAACTCGACCAGGGCCTTACACGCGACCCTCGAAAGGCAAGGGCAAAGCAGGGAAAACTCAAGGTTCTCTCACCATCAAGATGCCTCAAGGGTTGGAAAATGGTGTTCCTGGGACACGCAGTGGAAATGCAATTTGCTTTGACCACAATTTGAATAAGTGCAATTTGCCAGTCAAAAGTGGACGTTGTCGCAAGGGATTACATATTTGTTGTTTCCGTGGGTGTTTCAAGCAAGATCACACGTATCAGAACTGCCCAATGCGTAAAACGACCTCCTGACTTGACGTTACAAGCATTGCAGATGATGACGAATTCAATGACAAGTTTTGCGCGACTCCTAAAACAGAAGTTGCAGAGCAGTGCACTGAGCGGCCAGAGGTCAAGCCTGTAGCTCAGCCAACACCAGAACCTCGATCGATGTCGAAGCCATTGGTCATTGAAATTTGTGCAGGAACAGCCATGCTTAGCCGGTGCTTCCAAGAAGTTGGTTTTGATGTCATGGCAGTTGATCACACCCACAATCGTTTTCACCCTTTGGCACATATTTGCAACTTGGATTTAACCCTGAAGTCTTCATGGGAGTTTCTTCATTATGTCGTCAGAAACTTCGATGTGTGTTTTGTTCATGCAGCGCCGCCATGCGGAACATGTAGCCGAGCTCGAGAAATCCACCTTGGGGGCTCAAAGCAGCCAAGACCGTTGAGATCCTCAGAGTTTCCCCATGGGCTACCACACTTAAGTGCTGATGAACAAACCAGAGTTGATGCAGCCAATTCAATTTACAGCCAACTGTCCGAATTCCTTCTGTTTTGCAGTCAACGTAACATTCCGTGGGTCATCGAGAACCCCGCAAGAAGTTACTTGTGGGAAACTGAATGGATGTTACAATTAGTTAGCGTGGCAAAATTCTTTCACTTCACCGCTTGCGCATGGGGGTCGAGTCGACCGACCAAGAAAGCGTTTTTGAGCACACTTGCAGAAATGTCACGCATAGAGGCTGAATGTCCTGGGAACCATGAACATGAACCTTATGGTCGCGAACGAGATGAGCATGGCAAACTCATTTACGCAACCGCGGAAGAAGCAGCATATCCGCGTGCCCTATGTGTTCAGATACGACGTATCGTTCAAGAGGCTCTTAACATTTTCCAGAACATACACATGCAGTGCCAGGTTTGGTTACCGCCAATGCCGCTGGATCTACAGCCCTGAACGTGCAGCCCCGTGGCAAAAGAATGCCGCCACTCATTTCTGAGTTCGTAGCCTTCCAGACCATCATAACAAGCGATCCACCACCTGTGGATTCTAAGTCATGCCTGACCAAGCCGTGGCACCACTTGCCAGCTCATGCCAAAATGCTGTCTTTAGAGATTCTAAGTGGGGAAAATAAGAAAGACAGCAGTAAACGGGTTAGGTATAAGTTTGGTATATTTAGGGGGCCTAAGCAATGGATTGACGAGGCCATCCAACTGAAACATCCCTTTGATTTATACCATGCAGTGCCAGATGAGTTGCTGAGAGTAATTTTCGAAATACTTTCTCTTGGACCCGTTGAGATAGCAACCAGAAGAGCAGCCAGGTTGAAACACTGGGTAGGTGTAGCAAGGAGCCTGGAAGCGGATGAATTGAATTTGAAGAGAAACATGGAGCCTGGAGTGGAGGCCATCTTGAGACCAAAACGAATTCTGTTATGGAAGGCGATCGCTGAGAAAATGGAATGGCCTGACCTCAACCTTTTCACCGAGGTTACAGAAGGTTTCAGAATTGTAGGTTTGCAAGAGCCGTCAGGGGTTTTCGAGCTAGAACCTCGGCCTCCATCCTTTTCAACAGAGTCCCTGCATGATGCCATCAAGTTCCTGAGGCCTGCGATCTTGGGAAAGGTGAAATCCAGTGATGTCGACGACGATGCAATGAAACTCTGGAACATCACGCTCGAAGAAGCCTCTAACCTACACTGGTTACGTGGACCCCTTAGTGAGGATTCCACATTCAAGGAACTTGGGCAACATTGGTTGCCGGTACGCAGATTCGGAATATGGCAGAGTTCAGGTGAGAAGATGAAGCTTAGGCCTATTGACGATTACGCGGAAAATAAGGTGAATGGGGCCTTCGGTTACGCCGATAAGCTTGATTTGAGGACGCTTGACCAGATCGTTTGGATCGGCGCTGCGGTCACAAGATCTTTGAAGCACAAGCGTGTGACCTTTCACTTGAAAGATGGCACGACTCTTGATGCGCCTGTGCATAGTGCCTACCTCGATGGATCGCACGGCCAACCTCTGATCAGTGTCCTTGACCTGTCCAATGCCTACAAACAATTTGCGCTGCATCCGGAGTGCAGAAAGTATTCCGTTATTGCCCTTAGGAGCCCTGTTGACAAGTCATTGCAGTGCTTCGAAGGTCGCGTCCTGCCTTTTGGAGCCACGGCCTCTGTTGTCCACTTCAACAGATGCTCAAGGTTGCTGCAGCACATAGGTTACCAACTGTATTTGCCTTGGAGTAGTTACTTTGATGACTTTCCAGTTGTTACGCCAAGTGTGCTTGCCGCCTCCACCATGGGTACCATGACAGCCATGCTTGACCTCTTGGGGTTCGAATATGCCAAACATAAACTGCAGCCGTTTGCACCCAAAGCCGATGTCTTGGGAGTCACAGTGGACTTCGAGAAAGTCGGCGAAGACAAAGTGCTGGTTGGTAACAAAGCAGGTAGGATAGACGAAGTTAGGGCATCTATCACCAAAGCGCTTGAAAGTGGGACCATGTCGTCAAGAGAGTGTAGCAGGCTTCTGGGTAGGCTCCAATACATTGACTCCTTTGTGATGGGTAGAGACGGTAAGTTGGCAATGACTGAACTCAGGGGCAACATTAGGAATGACTCCAGACTCGTTCACTTGTCCAACGAGGCCAAAGGGTCCCTCCAGCTGATGATGAATAGGATAGAAAGTGGCAGACCCAGAGAGCTGCCGTGTTCGCATGAGCAGAGGCCAGTCCTAGTTTTCACCGACGGCGCCAGCGAGGGAAATTTGAACACCATAGGTGGCCTGTTGTTCGTGGATGGACAGTTTAGGTACTTCTCCTGCCATGTGCCTCAATGCCTCGTGGACACGTGGATGGCCAACTCGAAACATGTCATAGCAATGGTTGAGCTATATGCAGTAGTTGTTGCGCGTTTTGTCTGGAGCAAGTTTCTTGGAGGTAGGAAGGCCATAGCGTTTGTAGACAACGAGTCAGCAAAGGAAGCTCTTGTGAAAGGATCGTCTTTCAATGCCCACTTCCGTGCCCTCTTGCTGCAGCTAGAAATTGCCGAAAAAGACCTCAGGTCCTGGTTGTGGGTTTCTCGTGTGCCAAGCCATTCGAACCCGAGCGATGGACCCTCTAGGGGTGATAGCTCGCTTATGGAAGCCTTGGCCGCTATCCGTGATGGATGCAGCTGTCCGATTTTTGGATGTGCCCTCAGAGACATTTGAAGCGAAAGGAAAAGACTTGGTGTTCAGAGCGTTTGACATCTCGAGGGTTTGAAAGGAATGAATTGTAGTGTGAAATACACACACCACAAAAATTGATGTGTTTCTAAGTGGGGGAGATGGGACATCAAATTTTGTGTGACAATGTGACCATCAAGGTCTTCTGGATTCTGACGAATCATTTGGATTTGCAGATCGCTCATGGGTCTGCGATGCAGTTGGCATGTGACCATGCTTGACATATGATTTGTTTTGCACCCCACGTGAAAAAAGATGCGATCTCATTCAGACAGTGATGTCGATGTGACTCATGTTTGTGGCGAGCTGTGATTTTCGTTGTGATGTTTTAAGTTTTGGGTTTTGGTCGTTTGCCGTATTAATACATGTTATATATACACTTGGCATATATAATTACTTGTATAACCCAAACTGTATATCCCCCCATAAGCCATACTGTGTTATGGCCTGGTGTCAATGGACCTTTTTATGTTTGGGATTTGGTGGGTAAACCCAACGGGGTTTGAGTTTGGCTCGCCCCAAAAGATTTATTGTGCGTAGCACCATTTCCTTTTGGGGTAGAGTAGCGTAATGTATGGAGCGCCAAACGAAAAAAAACTGTTTACCAAACCCAAACCAAATAAAATCTGACAAAGAATACCAAATGGGTAAAACAGTACGTGGTCAAATGACATGTCTTTGGTTAAGTGAACACAATGAACAACATCAGTTGGATGAAACGTTGATGAAATCAACTGACATGTCTTTGGTGAAGTAATGGTCTTGGGATCTATTTATATCTGGTTGCTATTTTGGATTCAAGGTGTGGATGGGGAATACAAAGGGGTACATTCCCCAATATCAAGAACTTTTACCCGCCCCCCCACACCTTTTCAGTCCATGGACTGCGGCATTTGGCCATTGAGCATTTGGCTCTGCACGATCCCGAACCGTTTTGTCCACTTGGGACCCTGGTCACTTGGACCATTCGTTTTTCCATTCAAAATGCAATCTGATTTGACCGTGATCGCCACAGGAATCTCCATCCTGCTCCAGTACCTCAACCACACCCTGGAGCCCAATGAAGGTGACACGTGGACCATTTCGGCCACGCGATGCGAGAACGTGGAGGAGATCTTGAAGGGTTGCTGTATCATATTACAATGCTGCGGCAACACAGCCTATTTGAGCAGTGTTTACAGGATGTGGCAGATCGCAAGCAACTCGTTGTTCCTCTTTGAACAACGTTGGTGGCCTGAGCAGAGAGCAGAGACAGCCTTACATATCGACACGCCACCAGTGGCTTTGAAGTTATCGGCGTTGTTACGCCCGGGATGGCGCGAGCAGGCCCGCCTTATTCGGTTGGCAATGGCCTCCCTCGTGATTCTGAGGGACTGGATTACGGACTTTTTCGACACTGAATTACATCGCGAGCCATTCAGCATCGTCACAGATGCTGTTCTCGTCTTTCAGACTGCGTGCGACCTCTTTGACCTCCACGATGCAATTCCAGCCGAAAATCCAGCCCCACAAGATCCTGCGGACGCGCCACCTTCTGGATCACTGCCTTCTGCTGGTACTTGACCCTTTTACCCTGCGGAGATGGGACATCAAATTTTGTGTGACAATGTGACCATCAAGGTCTTCTGGATTCTGACGAATCATTTGGATTTGCAGATCGCTCATGGGTCTGCGATGCAGTTGGCATGTGACCATGCTTGACATATGATTTGTTTTGCACCCCACGTGAAAAAAAGATGCGATCTCATTCAGACAGTGATGTCGATGTGACTCATGTTTGTGGCGAGCTGTGATTTTCGTTGTGATGTTTTAAGTTTTGGGTTTTGGTCGTTTGCCGTATTAATACATGTTATATATACACTTGGCATATATAATTACTTGTATAACCCAAACTGTATATCCCCCCATAAGCCATACTGTGTTATGGCCTGGTGTCAATGGACCTTTTTATGTTTGGGATTTGGTGGGTAAACCCAATGGGGTTTGAGTTTGGCTCGCCCCAAAAGCCTTTGTTCAGGCCAGAATTCCATTCAGGTCTGTTGTGCATGCTTGTGCAATGGGAATTGAAGGACTGCCAGGATTACCCATCAGGAAAGCGTTCAGGATCATGTCAAGTTCTGAGGAGCTTAGTCAACGTCTTGAGAAGCGTTTTCATTGTGCTTGTGATTTCCACGCATCATTCAACTTTTCTGACTTTCAGTTGTCAGAAAAATACTCCAGGAAGTTTGCCAGATTTTTTGTGCGGATGCTCGCATTACTTGCCCTCAGGTGATCGATGGCGTCGAAGCCACGCTGATTTTATCGCCTGATCTTCCCTGAGGAAAAAGGAAGAGTCTGCTGCATGAGTGGACTTGTGAAATTTTGGATAACTTGAACGACTTGTGAAGTCATCTTGAAGTTTTGATAGACTTGTGAAGTCAGCTGGATAGAGAAAGGTCTTTAAATGTCTGAGACATGAGGCTGAAACTCTCTTTGATCGTTGCCCTGTGCGTTGCTTGGGTAGTCGGATCTAATTATCGAGACTTTGAGGTCTGACGATTGCATGATAATAGTTCTGAATCCAATTTGAATTGCCAGAGTTGCAGAAGTCTTTAGAAGACATCGAGAGGATGATCTTTGGACTTTCTTGGATTTTCTGTGGACTTTCCTTGATGGACTGTCTTTGGAATTCTTGTGGACTGCTTGGAATGGATTTCAGCTTGAGCTTGATTGGATTTCCGCAGCCATTTGTGTGTGTGGGCAGGTCGCGCAAGCCATGGCCACTGGAGAGATGGAAGAGCTCTACTGGCTCTTATTCTTTGTATATACACTGGGTTTTCTATCTGGTATTCTTTCAGCTTACTGCATTACGAGATGTTGCAAAAGTCGCAATACAACTGCAAGAAATTCAGGTACAGTTATGAAGAGTTCTACAGCTTTGTCGTGTGACTCTGACGGTGAAGGCCCAGGTACTCGTATCTATTGGAGTTTTTGCCGAGAGATGTATCACTGCAATGAGAAATGCGAGGTTTTGATTGCCGCCGCTAGTCCAAATGGACATATTCGATGCCGAGACAATTGCCAGATTTGCCAACCGGAGACTGGACCCTTGTTGGTTGTGACTTCAACAGGATCGAAGTATCACTGTTCAGGTTGCCGTACAACGGAGAATCGGAGAAGTCAAAGCAGATGACGCTGTCAGCATGCCCTATCTGCTATGGCATGAGGAATGTCAAGGCCGAGTGACTGAATTCGTTTTGAATTTGAGTCGCACAAGTTCGAAAGGGGGTGTGAAAAATCATCCTATGTATAGCTAGCGTAGCGATCTTGTGCTTGAACTTAGGTAGTTGTTAGTTGCTTTGTAGTTGTAGTTTGTGGACATGGGTAGTTTGAGCTTTGTTTTGTAGTTAGCAGGTGATTGTGATGTAGTTAATCGATCTCATCTCATTCCGTCACAAAGAGTTGTGACGGAGTTGCCATTTTTTGTTTGTAGTTAGCCGTTTTTATTCCACACGAGAACCAAACTGCACGAAACCAATCTTAGGTTTTTAGGAACCGAGAAACCTGTTTTGCACGTTTCTAGATTGGTAGAATCGTTTTTGCACAATTAAGTTTGTAGAGATTTTGGAATCTCCTTGACTGGACCGGAATCCAGTTTGCTTTACCCACAGAAACTCACTTAGTTTCTGTGTTCTGAACTGTGTTTACCAACGTGAACGTTGGCTCAAGCCTGCGAGAGCGAAAAGTGTGTGAGTGTGTCGCCGTGAGACGGCCTGGGAGAGTCGATACTGCAGAAACGCGAAACGATCGCCGTTTGTTTGTGTTTTGGTTTGGGTTTACTTTGAGCACGAGAGGTTTGAAAGCGGTTTTCGCGATCTAACTTTGTGTGTCAAAGTTTTACGATCATTTTTGTCTGGCCTCAGGTCGATGGATCTTGTCTGCAACCGTCTCAAAGCTCTCTGTCAGCTTACAAAACAGACTCAATGGACCCCCTTGAAGCCAGGAGGAGCAGTGTGTGAGGTGGCTCGAACTCATGCATGACTTCTCGTGAACGTGATCTTTTAGAACTAAATTACAAAGCTGTCTCGAGCACAAAGGGTTTTCAGGTTTTCTCCATCGATCACAAGGCAGTTTTGGACTTCCAATTTTGTGATTGATTTGAATTCTGACACTCAATTTAAAAAATTGAGGATTTGCTGGAGCAGCGAACTGCTTATGTGCATTTTGCACCCCTGTGTGGAAGTGCTTTCATGGCATGAGCCATCAAGTTGGGATTGCGGCCTGAAACCGCGGCCATTGCGCAGCATGAAACATCCACTGGGCATCCCAGGCCTCAAGCATCAGCACGAACGTTTGGTCTGTTGCTTTGTGTGTTGTCTTTTTTATTTGCTGTGTTGGTGCAATGGAATCGTGACGGCTGCTGGACCATGTACAGGTCCCATACCAGTTCACTTTTGTGCCCAACCAGAAAGCGGCTATTTGTGTGTAATAATTCGCTAATTTAGTGTTTCTAAGCAACATGGAACTGAACGTGTTGAGCGACCTGGCGAAAGCCAAGAGGCGTTGGACGGAAAAGAATCAAGCATCAGCACGAACGTGTCTTTTTTTTCCGTCCAACGCCTTCATGGCTTCCGCCAGGTCGTTACACACGTTCGATCGTAGCAAAAGATGAATTAAGATTCTAGTGCAAGGCTGTCAAATGTCAAGCCACAAAAGTACTGGTGATGGACCTGTACGCAGTCCAGTATGCAATCCCAGCAAGGGAACCAAAAACAAACAAAACAAAACACAAAAGCAACAGCAAACCAACCAAAAACAAACCAACCAAAAGAACACCAGGAAGTGGGATTGCAACCAGTAATAGGGATTCATGCATGATGACATCTTGTGTGTCATGACGAAAATGGCCCCAAACAAGAAGCAAACCAGAAAAACACGACAAAAACACCAGGGGCCAGATCAGAGGGTGTAAGAACCAACAAAGCTCAATGCAGAAACCAGGGATCCCGCCAGCCAGGATCCCCGAGATCAAAGCATCAGCACGAACGTGTCAGACTGACCAATGAGTTGCAACCAAGAAGTTTGAGTTGTTTGATGTGGATTACAACACGTTTTGGGAGTTGATGTCACGGTGTTCCTGCATGTTTGGTGCAGCACGCAAGAAACAGACCGCATGGACAAACATTGAAGATTTTTTTGACCGGCGCCCTGTGTCTTTTGGCGGGTCGCACTGTATTGAAACAGACTCGTCTGCCACGCCACGATCGCGGCCCCGTACCCGCAGGGAATCGATCCGCGGCTAGCTGTCTATAGCACGGCGACGAGATCGTCTGAGACAAACATCTTTTGTCTGACTTCTTGCATGAAGTCATTGTGCCGGTGGCCCAACACTCCTTTTCACAGCACGCTGAGCCTGGAGCCTGCATTGCTCGACAACAATGTGAATGGATATATCCCACTTGAAGTGCCGCACATTGCACCTCTTTTGACTTTGAGAAGCCGGAAAGGCATTTTCCACAAGAAAGAGAAGTTTCGACTTGAAACCAGATGTTTTTGTCTGGACTGTTGGCAGTTTGGAAGAATTTGGTCGTTTTGGGACCATTGGAGAAATTTGCTGATGTTGGAAGCCTTCAAAAGGCTATTTGGTGCGAAAAGGAGGTGTTTTGGCCTTCAGGGAACACTGCTGATGTCAGCAAACATGTTAGACTTCAATGGGACGTTTTGGAAATTTTGGTCAAACTTGGCCATCAACTGCAAGTTTGACCTGGTTGTGGTGAATGTGAACGTTTTTAGCAACCCTGGGATGTTTTCCAAATCAGCAACGTGACGTTGACATGTTTTTGCCTGGTTTTGGGAATTTGGAAAACATTCAGAAGCGACAAGCTGAAACTGGGAATTTGAGATTGCTTTGGATGTGTTTTGCATCCAGGAAGAGTACAACAGTGAATTCGTTTTTTGACTGGAATGAGATGAATGAGTCAGCATACAGCTGACCGGAAATACGTTTTGGTTTTAGCGATGATGCAAGACATCATCACTGAGGAAGAGCAGAAGCCGGAATTCGTTTTGTTTCATTTCACGTTTTTCACCACGAGAACCAATTTTAAACCAAAACAAACTCAAACAAATTCATTTTATTTTGGTTTTGTCAGAAGCAGTCACAACACGTGACAACTTGCACGTTTTGGTTCGCCGTTTTTGCTTCAAGAGAAGCAGCCATGCAAACAAGAAACAAGAGTAGAGACAAGTGCCAAGCAGCAAAGACAACTCACCTTGCTTGGTGTGTGTGTGTGTGTGTTGCGTGGAAAAGGGAAAGCTGTGAGCGGTGTTTTCCGTTTTGCTGAGTTACTCACGACGTTTCGACGGAGTTTGTGGAAGGTTTTTCTAGGAGCCTTTGTTTTAGGGTTTAACTAGAAGTTTCGCGGTAACTAGGTTTGCGCACGCGAGCGTAAAGATCCCTGTTTGGGATTCTACATGGTAGCGGAGCCCCACGGGGCTCAGGTCCTAGAGGTGTAATGGATCCAGGTCAAGGTGTACAAGGTAGCCCAGGTGGTTTGGAGCGAGGTGATGCGCAACAGGTGCCGCGACAAGCGTGTTCTAGTCCGCCTAGTAGAGACCGTAGCGAAGCGTCAAGAGCTCAGTCACATGTTTCGGATGGGTGCAGACCTATCTTTCCTCCTGGCTTTGCACAAGGCATTGGGGGTGTACCAGTTTTCCATCAGCAACAGCAACCTGTAGGGATGGCAAATCCCTGTGGACAACCTGTAATGGGGCAGTGTGGCCCTGCTTGGTTTGGAGCTCAATGGGCTCCTAGAGGGATGAATCCGATGGGAAATGTCCCACCTTTGGTGCCACCGAACAGCCTTGGATGTCCGGGTGGTCTGAGACCTAGCATGCCAAGCCCTGACCTTAGTAGTTTGCCAGTTGGACCTAGCGTTGGTGGTTTGACACCCCAAGCTGCGGCCTTGCAGAATGTGATGCAGATGGTCGGAGTCCTTACAGATGCCCAGGTTCAAGCCTTACAGCAACACTTAGCCGAAAGGTATGTGACCGTTGAACAAAGACGACAAGTCCCTGACCGATTTGGTGCCCAGGGAGCTGGGGGTTTTTCAGGTGATCCGTTTTTCAATCTGAGAGATAGTGCAGCAGTGCCTGGAGCAGGTTTGATCGGTGGAGAAGCTGGTGGAAACGCAGGCAGTTTGCCTGTGGACATTTTCGCAAAGTCCGAGAAGTGGTTGTCACCAGCTCCAGTTCCTTCAAGTTCGCAGTGGAAAACCCGAGAAGAAGAGATCATGCAATGGTCGGCCTACCTTGATTCGTTGGTAGGATGTGCAGCTCAAGCTTCTTTGGATTTCTCCTTGGAGATCAGTCACGCGTCGAGGTGGCCAAGGGAGATAGCATGGAGTTCTTTGTCTATGCAGCAGCAAGCACGTTCGAGACGCCTATTGGCAATCCTGAAAGCGGCCTTCAGTGAACATCCGAGATGCTCAGGTTTGATTTCAGCCTTTTGCGAGGGAGTTTTGTTGACTGGTGAACCTGGTGGATTAGGCAGTGTGGTGCAGCAATCCAATGGTTTTGAACTTTTGCATCAACTTACCCTTGAGTTTTCAGTTAGAACCAGAACCGAAGCTTTGAGTTTGAGAGCTGGGATCGCGTCAAAGAGTTTTGTCTTGTCAGCACATGAGACGTCACCAAGTAGTGTTGTATCAGATACCATTAGAAAGTTGGATTATGAAACAGCACGGTTTACCAAATTGTTAGGCACTTTGCCTGCACATGTGGACACAACTGGACTGAGAATCACGGAACCAGATCTTTTGCTTATTTTGCTTCGGAGCCTCCCTGAACCAGTGAAAAGTTTCTGCTTGCATCACTCAACAGGTGATACGTACGAGGCATACAGGAACTCAGCACGTCGTTGGGAAGAGCAACAGCGAATGTTTGGAGAGTTTGGACAGTTTTCGTCGTCCAACCGAAAGGCAATTGCAAACATGGAACAACAGTTTGGTGAAACAACAGGCAACCAGGCAGAGGTGTATGACTTAGCCGAGCAAGATGGACACATTGATGCTTTGGGTCAAGGGGACCGGTGTAGCAAATGTGGAAGTAAGAAACATCCAACCAACAGTTGCACAGTTGATTTGTCAAAGACAAAGTGTTTCAGATGCGGTGTTTTTGGGCACGTAAGTGTCAATTGCCCAGAGAAACAGCATGAGAAAGGTGACGAGAAAGGCAAGAAAGGAGTTATTAAATCAGAACATTGGAAGAAGAAAGGAAAGGGTCCCAACAATTTCAACAACAGCAAGGGTTCAAGCAGTTACAAAGGTGGTAAAGGTAAAAAAGGAAAGATGAATGAGGTTTCACAGGCAGATGAAGCCTGGGATTGGTCAGACTGGACTATGAGTTCAACAGCCTGGGACGCGAGTGACGCATGGTGGCATGCGGATGGCTCAGAATGGTGGTATGAAGGTTGGGGTGACCAGTCGGCAACAGAGTATCGCACTGACTGGGATGCCAATCAAGCATGGCAGGAGGCAACAGTGACGCCTGGACAGACAGGTGCAGTCGGGAGCCTAATCATTAGTCCGTGTTTGGCTGAGAGCTCAGATAGTTTTGGATCTTCGATGTTTCAATTTGTGGAGGAAGATGGAGAAGTTGAAGGCAAGTGTCATGAAATCGATGCTGATGTGCCTTTGGAACATCATGGAGATTTACCAAGAGTTGCATTTGAGAGGTTTGACAGATGCGGATTGCAGGGTCCCGAGCCTAGTGACAGCAGTTGTGACCTTAGTGCAGCCAGCTTAGATCTTGTCTGTCATGAGCCTAGACGTGTCAGAGTTTTTGCATTTGAACAGTTTTTTAACCGCAAAGATGAAGTTTCTGTGGAAAGACAGATGGAACCGTTTGTTTGGGGATTGGAACCTCTTTTGTCACAGTTGGCAGAACAAACTGATTCGTCCTGGTGGTTGCTGGACAGTGGTGCTTCAACCAGCGTTTTGGCACAGAGCAGTGTTTCGGCCTTCAATGCAGCCATTGCCAAGGAGAGTCAGGGTGGATTTTTGGCAGCTAATTGGTCAGCCGTGCAGATGTCAGGGTCAACTGAAATTGGAGTTCATATGTTTATGTCGGATTCACAAGGGGATCAACATGTTTGGAAGAAAGCTCGAATGAAAGTCCTTGTAGGAAGTATTCGACATAACCTCCTTTCCGTCACTGCACTAGCTGATTCAGGTTGGAGGTTCACACAAGGTCCACACGGTTTTGACTTGTACCATACTCAAATGGGACTTCATTGTTTAGACACTGGGTATTTCGCCAATTGTCCATGGGTGCGTATGTATCCAAGCTCAGGGAACTCAATGGCCTCCACTTCAATTTCGGGGCCACCCAGTAACAGTGTTGGAAATGTTTGCACTGTGAAACGAGAGACTGGAATAGACTTGGAACAGCACAGGAGACAGGGTCATTGGCCGTTTCACTCACAATGTCTGGAGTGCGCTAGGGGAAGATCAGTTTTTCAGCACCGTAGGAAACGAGATGGACAGAGAGAGACAGAGATTCAGGCAGACTTCATGTTTCTAAGTCAGAAGGGTGAGCTTTCGACCGAAGAGACTCAGAATGCCATCAAAACGAGAAAACAGATCAAACGTTGGTTAGACCACTTTGGAGTGAAGTCACGTTCAACTTCAGTCTTGATTCATACAGATGCAGAACTGGCAGTTGGGAACCTGGTCAGTCAAGCTTCTGGTGATGGTGACTACACGTTCCATATTCGGAGAGCGAATCCACAACAACATGCATCCATTGGCCGTGGAGAGCGAGGCGTGAGGGAGTTAAAAGAAAGTTTGGCAGTCCTTCGTGCTGACCTCAACCAGCAAGGTCTTGACCTCGTTTTTTCAAGTGATGTGTTGGAAACCGTACTCACTTATTTGTCACTCATGCATAACCATTTTTCAAAAGCACATGGAACAGATTCGTCGCCACTTGAACTTAGTGTTGGTAGGCATTTGAGCAAACCAGTTGTTTCGTTGTTTGGGACTTGTGTTTTGGCAGAGTTACCTGATTCAGTGAAACAACTTTCACCAAACGAAACACGAAACGTGGAAGCAGCGTACTTGCACTGTGGTTTGGATAAGGGTTCACTTGTCCAAGCAAAGGTTCGCGTTGATGGGAACTTAGAGTTAGTGCAGTTTAATGCAAGAAACTTGAGACCTATCACTCCACTTGCATGGAAACTTGATCTATGTGAAGGGTTTGTCACCAAGCTTGAAACCGACGACAGGCCTCAGGGCTACGTTCAAGACCAAACCGGAAACTCAGAACAGGTGAAACAGGATAAGAGTGTTTCTTTTGATGACTTGCCAGTTGAGGAACAGCGGAAGTTGAAAGGTGAGAGTCTTGATGTGAAGGTTCGCAAGTTGGTGTCGCCAGGTGTAAAGGAGAGGTCGAAGAAAGGTCCAGGTGTCTTCATCCGGAGGGAAACTCCTGTTGTCGAGGGAACTAGGGTTGAAAGTAAGGGTCCGTCCCAAAGCCCTCAGGGGTCCCCGCACTCAGATGGTCGGATTGATGTCCCTCTCCGGAGGGCGGGTGAAGAGTCAGAAGAAAGTAGTGAGGTACCCAAGTTTCTGCCAACTAGAAACTGTCCGTCATGTGAGACCGGAATGAACGCGCCTGGAACGCGTCACACCGCACAGTGTAAACGTAGGTTTGCAGAGTTCCAAGAAGCCATGCAGAAGCAGAGAAGGGTTGAACTTGAGGGTGTTGGTTCTGAACAGAGTTCCCCAGTAACTCCAGTACCTGCAGCCCTTGCCGAGAGTCCTCAACCTATGGAAGTAGGTACAGAGGTCCCACCAGTGCCACACTTCACAGCAGGGACGTCAGCTGAGTATAGACAGAGGTTCAAGCGTCCTGCAGAGACTGAAACCGAGGACTTGGAGAGAGAGATCCAAGAGTCCAGTGCAGCCATGGTTGGAACTGTAGGGGATGAGAGCTTTGATAGGTTTTGGGTTGAAACTGGAGAAGCAGTTCTTATTTCGTCCATGTTTGTGCTTGAGGGTGCAGCGAGTTTTTGTCCAGCTACAGCCCCAAATATGTTTCGGGAAATGTGGAATCCATCAAATATGAACCCCACAAACAACATGAGTATGTGAAGATGACGTTGTGTAAGTCTGAAGTTTTGGTTTGGAAACCGGACTCAATTGTGGACGACCAGACACTTCAGTATCTTGACCCAGATCTTGGTTTTTTGGGGATGCAAGAAGAAATCCACAATTTGGAGGGTTGTAAGACCGGGACAATTGTTGGGGAAGCTCATGTGAAAGACCTTAAAAGGGGGCACCCCAATACCAGGGTCATCCAATCACGTTGGGTTTGTGCCTACAAAGGGGAGACGAGAGTTCGTTGTCGTATTGTTGCAAAGGACTTCAATAGAGGATCCAGTGCAAAGTCTCTTGGATTTTCATCACCAACTCCTTCAATTGAGAGTGTTCATTTGGTTTTGGCAATTGCTTGTAAACGAGGCTACAGGCTTAGGAGTTTGGATATCAGCCATGCATTCATGCACAGTCCAATTAGGGGTGGAACCAAGATTGTTTTGAAACTGCCGTTGTCGGTAAGCCTAGTCAGTGGAGAACCAGGGTTTATGATCTTGGACAAAGCACTGAACGGCCTCCGGGACGCTTCATTGTGCTGGTTGGAGTTGTTGAGTGACACCGTTGAGAGTGTTGGCTTGTGGAATGACTCCCTGGAACCATGTGTATATGGTGGAGCGATTCATGACGAGGACGGAGTTTTTCTTGGACACACTTTGGCAATTGTGTATGTGGATGATATCCTGTTGGCAAGTTCAACAGAAGAGGCAGAGGACCGAGTTGCCAAAGCTTTGAACAAGGTTGTTCCCACCAAAACAACTGGGTTGATTACGCCTAGCGATGGAGGTAGTTTGACTTTCATAGGAAGGGTGATCACTCAAGAAAAGGGAGGGAATGAAATATTTTTGGGAGTAGACCCACAATATATGAACCCAACTTTTGAAGAGTATGGTGTGACTAAAGGGAGCGACTTTGTACCGGACATTGCCAGTCATTTGGAAAGAACCGTATCAGACAGTAGTCACCAGAAGCCACTGTCAGACGAAGCATACTCCCGCTTCCGTCGGGCCCTTGGTCGTCTTCTTTGGCTGAGTCAAGTTCGACATGATTTGAAAGCTTGGCTGAGCCTATTGGGGACTCAGCAACAACAGCCGAAGCATGGAACTGAACAAGCTTTGAAAGCAGTACTTCGTTTCCTATTCAATGATATGCGAAGCTGCCTATGCCTTCCGAGTAGAGACACGGGACTGCAAAGCCAGGTATCTGAGGAGCAGTTGCAATCTGTGCACCTGCACTCATTTAGTGATGCCTCGCATGGACCTTATCGGTTTAACCAGAGGAAAGGGATCAGTGGAGGGGCCATCTTCTTTGAGGGGTCCCTTGTTCGGAGCCTAGCTAGACAACAGCAAGCCCTTTCTTTGAGTTCATGTGAAGCTGAACTTTATGGGCTTCAGAGTGTGAGCCAGGAGCCCCTTGCATTTTCACGGTTGGTCCATAGGTTGATGTTTTCTATTCAAGAAATCGATGAACAGGAACCAGTTACCATTTTCATTGAAAGCGACTCGAGTGCAGCAATCATGCTTTTGCGTTCTTTAGATGTTCCGAAGAAAAGCCGGCATGTGGAAATCCGACTACTGTGGCTCAGGGAACAGCTCAACTCAGGGCGTTTGAAACTGAAGCACCGGGCCGAAGCTGAGAACTGTTCCGACATTTTCACGAAGTGTTTGTCTGGAAGATCGTTTTCAAACATCGTTTTGCACTTGGTATCATCAAACCAGATGGTCTGATTCATGATTTGCTAGAAATCCAGGGGTTGTGTTTGGTTCAACAAGGACAGCAACGAACTGGAACTCTTGCATTTGTGGAATTGTGTTGCAGTGAGTTTTCGAGTTTGAGACAAGCTTGTGAGTTTTCACAGATTCCGTATGTAGGAGTAGTCGCAAACATTCAGATGTCTGGAACCTTCAGTAGAGTAAAGATGGTTGTGCAAGACTGGAAAACGAAACGTACACCTGCACTATGGGTTCACGTCCATGCATCAACACCATGTGCGAGTGGAAGCCCTCTCAAAGGTTTCAACAGCAACGTGGTGTCCCAAGCAGATCAGGAATGGTCAGAGGTGATTGGAGTGGTCCCCAACTACCTGGTTTTAGGTGATTCAGCGTCATTTGAGTTGCCATTGCATAACAACATTTGGTCGAGGCCTGAGACTGTTGAGACCTTAGATGCGTGCAACTTAGTTCACAAGGCAGATGTGAAGCTTTGCAAGACTGGGGTTTCAACTGGGGCTGGTGTTCCAGTAGGAAAGATCTTACGTTTTGTGGCAAACTCAGAAGTGTTTGCAGACACCTTGCATAGACGTTTCTCAGAGTGCACATGCAAATCACATGCAAATTTGTCAGAGATTTCATTTTCAGAAACAGCGTTTTATACACGAAAGTTGGCACGTGGAATTTTGGATGGTGTTAAGGCTGCAAGAAAGCAATGTACAGAGACTTGAGATTTGGACTTTCGCTTAAAAGGGGGCGGAAGAAGAAGTTTCGAGTTGTTTGGAAGAGTTGCAATGTTTTCCAAAGATGTCGCATGTCAAGCCGTTTCAACCTTAGTTTGATGTGTCTGCACTTTGCTGGGAGCTTAAATGTCTGGTTGCTGGCTTAGAAGCAGTTACAGAAGTCAGGACATGTCTGCACAGTTGCATGTTCACACAAACATAGTTTTCAGACTGCGCAATCGCGAACATCTTTTAGGATTGAGCGAAACCGCGCAAAGGTGTACGTAAGGTGTAGTGCAGGTTTAAACTCCTGTAGGGATGTCACAAAGTGACTCTGGCAGCTTGGGTTTCACTGTGATCGACACGTAGTTTCCCAGTTGTGCCGCCGCCATGGCCTCTAGTGACTGGAGCCCGGAAGATGAGAAGGTTTTCCAGCAGCTGATGCTGCGTCGTAGCAGCCAGAGACCTGTTTTGTCTGCTGGCAGTACAGGTGCTATGACAGATGGGTCGAAGCGCCGGGCAGAAGATGCCGGGATCGAGGACCCAGAATCGGAAACGGGCAGCCAATTTCTTGAGCCTATTGGAGGCCTGGGAGAGCTGGCAACAAAAGCCCTACTCCCTGCGGGAGTGAGCAGCATGGAGATGTGGGGCAGAACAAAGTTCGCCTTTGGGAAATATGAGAGAAAGAAGAAGAGCTATAAGGCAATCTTTGAGGCAGAACCCAGCTACGTTGGTTGGTGCCGAAAGCATCTTACAGAGGAGACTGCAAAAGGGGCAGCGCTTGACTGGTCACGGTATGTCAAGGCTCGTGACATGGTGGATTGCAAGGCATCCAGCGTGCCATTCTATGCAGGCACCACTATTCGCAGGGAATTCTGCGATTAGGATACCGATGATGGCTGAGGGGATCTATGATGACCCATTCCATACAACAGCACAATGGACTTGATGTTGGACGGAGTGGATGTACCTTTAAGCAGCTCTGGGAGTGGAGCTTAGATGGTTTGGCGATTCAGTGACATTTGCATCACTGATGGAGCTGAAGCAGTGTATTTTTTTGGCAACTGCAACTGGGCAGTGATCGATTTGGCCGGTGTTGCAATTTTGCTGGACTATATTTACCGTGGTACAGGAATACATATGTACAGATACATGGATGGATGATACAACTTCGTCATCTATGTGGCCCGTTACAACTGCAGACAGCTGCGGAGGTGATTTTTGGGCAGTGCAATCTACGGCAAAAGGGGGTGTGAATGGATATATCCCACTTGAAGTGCCGCACATTGCACCTCTTTTGACTTTGAGAAGCCGGAAAGGCATTTTCCACAAGAAAGAGAAGTTTCGACTTGAAACCAGATGTTTTTGTCTGGACTGTTGGCAGTTTGGAAGAATTTGGTCGTTTTGGGACCATTGGAGAAATTTGCTGATGTTGGAAGCCTTCAAAAGGCTATTTGGTGCGAAAAGGAGGTGTTTTGGCCTTCAGGGAACACTGCTGATGTCAGCAAACATGTTAGACTTCAATGGGACGTTTTGGAAATTTTGGTCAAACTTGGCCATCAACTGCAAGTTTGACCTGGTTGTGGTGAATGTGAACGTTTTTAGCAACCCTGGGATGTTTTCCAAATCAGCAACGTGACGTTGACTTGTTTTTGCCTGGTTTTGGGAATTTGGAAAACATTCAGAAGCGACAAGCTGAAACTGGGAATTTGAGATTGCTTTGGATGTGTTTTGCATCCAGGAAGAGTACAACAGTGAATTCGTTTTTTGACTGGAATGAGATGAATGAGTCAGCATACAGCTGACCGGAAATACGTTTTGGTTTTAGCGATGATGCAAGACATCATCACTGAGGAAGAGCAGAAGCCGGAATTCGTTTTGTTTCATTTCACGTTTTTCACCACGAGAACCAATTTTAAACCAAAACAAACTCAAACAAATTCGTTTTATTTTGGTTTTGTCAGAAGCAGTCACAACACGTGACAACTTGCACGTTTTGGTTCGCCGTTTTTGCTTCAAGAGAAGCAGCCATGCCAACAAGAAACAAGAGTAGAGACAAGTGCCAAGCAGCAAAGACAACTCACCTTGCTTGGTGTGTGTGTGTGTACCATCTGAACAGATGTAAAACTTCTGATTGGTTTTCACTAATTTGCAGGGGGGTGCAGAGCACAGTGGAGACTGCACCCAACGAAGCTATCCACTTGTGCTGGAAGCAGAGTCTGATCAACTCTGTGTACCTGCAAAATTTGGTTTCAACTGTTGATCAAGCTGTTACACTGCGTTGTTTCGAATCTACACGGTTGCCACAATCTGTATTGCATGCATCAGAACCTTCCTCAGATTTTCGCCGAAACCATATCGCCGACAGTATTATGTTTTTTGACTTATTTTCGCCGAGACCCTGTCGCCGACGAACTATGGGTTATTTTGGGAAACAATCGCCGAAACATTATTTTGGATTTCAACATGCTGGTCAAAACTCTATGGAATCTGGTTATGACTACGTTTGACAATTCGGATGCCCTACATCGTTTTCGAGAAGTACCTCATGTGGCTCTTTTATTCATCAAATAATCTAGGCTGGTTTGCATGTTTCAGGATTCAGTTCCTGCCGGATCATATAATGATCCATTCTTGTCTAGTGTGATTTCCATGGTGGCTCCGACATGGTGCCATGGAGCCATTGGAGGCAACCCTCTTCAGGGTGAGTGTTGACAGACTTGAATTCTGAATTTACACTTTTCAACTCAGTAATTCATTTAAGTAAAGTGCAACAGCCAGCCTTTCGGTTATTCGCCTTTTGTGATGTCCCGCCGCTCCTATTGTCCCAGGGACCCCAGTGCTGCGTTCTTTCAAGGGAAGCCATTCCGAATGTTCTGAAACCTCCGTTTTTTGCAGCTGCTTTGCAACACCGTTGCATCAAATCATGACAGAGAAATCAGGCAGGCACACGACTTTCAGGTGTGGTGATCCTTTCTTTTGATGGTTGTCTGGTGAGGTGAAACATATTGTGCACCTAATTCGTTGGAACTTGAAAGCTGTTTTATGCCATTGCGGCACGACTTGACCACGGTCCCGGTGCAGGGAATAATTGCACGATTTTGTAGGTAGTTAGGGACTGGATCCTGTATGTGAAACTTTTTACAATTGTCCACTTTTGTTTTGACCTACTGAAGGGATGCATCCGTGGAACACTCCAACATCATGGCCTGCTCCACCACAGCCTTCGAACCCATCTTCGACGTGGCCGCAATCGACACCGAGTGCACATTTATTTGGACATCCCTCGGCTTTGCATCCTACATGGTCATCCTCCGCTTCGCTCATGCCGTCTACATCCGCCCCAACATCGTTGCCGTTCACCTCATTGACTTCGGCTCCTCATGCAGTACCAGGTCCACAACTTGTACCCACCATGCCTTCACCTTTGGCTCCTGAACCAACTATGGTACACACCGCTCCGTCGACTTTTCCATCTCCTATGGCACCTACCGCTCCACCCGCGTGGCCTTCCACTTCGGCTCCATCCCCTACATCGACTACACCACCTACATCGACTATGACACCGACTCCTTTGCCCAGTTCTCCATACCCACCTCACCACATTCAACCTCCATTACAGATGGACGCATCGACGATCCCTCCAAATGAGCCTTCACCACGGCCCCCAGCAGTCAAAGCAGCTCCCAGGCATCGCTCTGACAAAAGACCGGATCGACCGCGCAGACCAGCTCCGAAAACCCCTCCTCACGCTACACCATCGACACCTCAGACAGCACCGACTTCATCCGTTCCACCTGAACTTGCATCCCTGGGTTCCACCGCACAACAACTGGCCGAATCTGTTCGACTTATCCAAGCTCAGCAACTATTACTCATGGATTCTCAACGGGCACAAGAACAACGTCAACTCCTTCTTCAACAAGATGAACATCCACCGAATCCTACACCACAGATACCGCCACCTACACCTACACCACCACTGATCGCCACGCCTCCACCTGCACCAAAGGCCAGACCCACCGAACCGGACGTTCAGGACCATCGCATTGTCCCAGCTCCAACCATCGCTCCTCCTCACCAACCACACGGTCCACCACCACCAACACGCCGACCACGATCCCGAACTCCAAGATCACGTTCCCATCGACCTTCTGTACATTCCTATCGCCTTCGCCATTCTCCTCCACGTACAGAGCGACCTCGTTCTCCTCTCCCTCGTCATCGATCATCTACGAAACCCGACAAGAGCCGCAGAACACCATCTCCATACAGACGACGCTCACCACCACGACGCCGCTCTCCTGTGGTCCCTCGACGTCACCGCTCCCATCCACGCCCACGCTCCGCGACACCACGTCACCGATCCCGAGGCCGTGAAGTCATACTTCGACCTGCTGCAAACCCATCCAATCCGAACTACATTCCTACTCCTGATGCTGATGACACCTGGGGTACATGGAACGAAAGCCACTACAACGACGCCTACGACCACCACACTGCTCGACCCAATTTCCTACTGATCCACCACCATCGGAACCACAAACCAACCCACCAACCCACACTTCAGCACCACTCGGCGCGGTGTCCTTCCGAGTTCCGGACGGCGACAGTGAAAATTCTGAGGTTGCTGATACCATTTCGCTCACCAAGTTTGACACGAATGACATCGACCTCGATGAAATGGTGGCGGCGGCCAATGACCCCCATAGAGTTCGATGCCTGACCGAGCTTGGCCCCGATCATGTTGTTCCTCTACGCCAATCATTGACCCGGCTATCTTGCAGCTCTTCAACCAGTTTGTGGACGCGATGTTCGAACAGTTGGCTAAACCATACCGCACCGTCAACAACCATCGTATTTGGATCAAAGCCAGCCAAGCCACCGTCAGGAATATTGCCAGGGCCTTTGCACAATCCGACTTACTGGACATCGAACTTGCAAAGCAAACACAAGCCTTCTATATTGAACCAGAGAACTTGCTGACCATCACGGTTCCCACAGGATTGAAGAAGAAACCAATCTACCGTGGCGAACACATGGGCACCTACCTGATCTACCACAAGACAAGTTGGGAATCAGTTGCCAAAATTCTTGCTGAAGACGGCATCCGCCCGGCAACTTGGACAAAAAACGAAGCCGGTATACCGACCCAATACCCGTGTTACGGGTTCTTCGGAATGTCCTCTGAGATCGCAGACACCGACAACCTACCCGGCTATGCTGTCAGGATTTGTACCTCTCAGCTTTACAAAATAGGCAAAGGACAAAACCCATCAGGCCTGCTGGCCATATGCCGCTCACCCAAATGCATCCGTGCCCTAGCTGGAGGAAATGACCAAATCCAACGCTTGTGCAACCTTGCGGGCATCGCCAAGGGCAAAGACAATGCAACGGCTATGAACTCAAGCGCTGCATCTATATGCTACGTCGCCTCCACTCACCAGGTTTTCCCGGGCTTGATCACACACCAGACTGCGGAGACCAATGCACCTTCGGAACCTCCTGATGATTCTGCACGTCCAGTACGACCTGACCCTTCTGCCGACGCCCCAGAACCTTCGGAGCCGGCCCCGGACGACTCTCACAATACACCGAGCCGCCGCGAGACTGCTACCTCTGGCTCCCGGGACTATGCTCGCCGATCTTGGCATGACAATGCTGCTTGGGACAATTCCACCTACAGCCGCCGAGATCGCCGATCCTCATATTATGACGACCATTCTCGCGACCAGCACCATGAAGGCCGACCTCGTTCTCGACATTCGACCCACCACTCCAAATCTCGTTGGTGAATTCTTTACCCTTGAGGAGTACCAGAACAAGTATCGACTATTCTACGTCGGCGATCCAGTGAGCCTAGTGGCCCTGCCCGATTATTTTGGAGTAACAATGCTTCTCCCGACATTCGGTATTGCTGCCACTTCTTCCTCAAAAGGTTTGTGACTCGCTGCATGCTCATATTGTGGATCCTTGCGCAAGATTCGTTTTCACCTTATGTTTCACACACTGGAACCTCGTATTATGTTTCACTTTTTCACTCGCACACTATCCTTGTCTCACCCTGACATTTCTCGCAGCTTTCATTCGGCAGTTCGAGCGCATTTTGACCTATTGTCTCGTGACCCTCTCTACCTCATGGCGTCCCAGGACCTGATCTCCCAATACAGCGCGGATATGAATGGAATTCCTCCTTCCCAGCCGGATCGCTCGCGCACACCACCTCGTCATCCACATGGTTGGCACCAAGCAGTACCGGCGTTCCGTGGCCCGTTGCACTATGCCATGACGACCCATCGACCCTTTTGGAACCCATCCGGAATACCGCCTCCACCGCCTACGTCTCCATCGTTCCCAACACGCCCACCATGGACTTCGCCTACGGCACCTTTTCCGCCCACGCCGCCTCCGAGCTCACAGACACCCCCCAACAACGCCAGTTTTGCACCTCAACGTCACCCTTTTACACCGAGATCACCGAGACCTATGTCATCCCCAGGAGCAAGTTCTTCTGTCAACGAAGGATATACATGCAGACCAATTGAAATCCCACCAGTTGAGAATTGGAAACCTGATGTCGACTTCCACGACTCCAACAAGATCAATGGTTTGGACTTCCCTTCTAGAATCCGACAGAGCAGATTTTCAAGCTACAAGGACATTGAAGGGATGGATCCTTTACAAGTCCCACTCTGGAAGTTCTTGTACCAGGGCTTACACAATACTTGGCTTCGCCGAGTTGCATACGGAAGAGAAACCTTCGTCCTTCCTTTTGACAACATAGGCACTACAGTATTTGTGGCCGAATTGGTATCACAACTACGCACTCGCAATGTAGACTTGGACAAACTCGCTACATTCCGAGCTCGTTCAGCAGGCCAATGTCTCAACCAAAAGGAGGCCACCCAAAACATGGCCAAAGATGTTGCTCAACTTCTCCAATCTTGGCTCCCGACTCAACCTTCTGCTGACGTGGCCAGCCAACAACGCATTCTTGAACTGGAGGCAGAACTGGCCAAGGTCAAATCGGCCGCTACTACCTCACCAACTACTGCACCTAAGGCATTTTTTTTTCATTTTTAGTTTTTTTTTTGTTTTTAGTTTTTTTTTGGTATATGACAAGGTTTTGTGGATAAAACCAATAATCTTATTTTATAATATTGCAAATTATAGCAGACAAATCAGTGCATGGCATGTCAATGTTTGCAACCGTTTCCGCTGCCTTTTTATTCACATAGCTGCCATTCCGGCAAGACCACAACAACAGCAACAGCAATAGCAACAGAAGTCTGACTGACCATACTACTATAACACCCACCCAAATATATACGGATGCGCTGGCACAAACAACAACAACAGCAACAACAACAACAACAACAATAATAGACATATTGAATTGATATGGCAGAAACTTGGGCCAAAGTTGCAGCCATGCCACCCAAAGCTGGCGCCAAGACTGCCAAAGGTGGCACGCCTGCCAAAGGTGGCAAGCCTGCCACTGCTGGCATGGCATTGCCACCTCCAAAGGGAGGCGCAATGCCACTGACACCTGCTCCACTCAGTGCAGGGCTGGGGCGCTCAGCGCCGGTTCCTGCTGCTGCGCCAGGTGCAAACATGATGGCTACTCCAGCAGCGCCATCAGCAGATTCAAACTCAGCAGCGCCGCCGGTCTCAGCACCAGCGGCTACTGCTTCCACGACAGCAGCGCCATCAGCAGATTCAAACTCAGCAGCGCCGCCGGTCTCAGCACCAGCGGCTACTGCTTCCACGACAGCAGCGCCCTCACAACCATCTGTGACAGATTCCGCTGCTACGGCACACAGCCAGCGCAGCAGAGCGACCCATCAGGCAGCACAGGTCAATTTCAATTTTTCGCGCCGCCACCGCCACCGGCACCAATGTTCGGAACGCCTGTGCTGACCTGCATGATTTGTGGTCAAAACATGAAAGGTGGCTTCCAGGCCCTTTTGGCACACCAGACCACATCTAGCAGGTGTAGGGCCAGGCAAGGGCTTCAAGGGCCTTGTTCGGGCCGCAGCCCGTGTCCTCATGGCTGTGGCCGGAGTGTGGCGCATCAAGATGCATGGGCACTTGCCCAACATGAGCGCTTCTGCACGGCCTTCAACTCCCAAGGCCAAAGTAACACCACAGATCAATCAGAAACACAGGATCATTTGCTGCCAGCTACTGCCAGGCACCGTTCGGCAAGTGTGTCCTGGCCAAGGCAGCGCTGGCAAGAGGACGACAATGATGACAACTTCAACCGCCGCCGCAGCCGCTGGCGGAATCGAGGTGACAGATGGGAAGGAAATGATGACTGCAGCCAGTGGGATCGTGAGCCACGCTGGAGGACAAATGACGACCAGGAAAGTTACCAGCGTTGGGATTACAGCGATAGAAATTATTCCAACTACTGGTCGGCAGACCAGCGCTGGGACGATGACCGTTCCAGCTACTGGCACCGGGACAGCAGCCTGAAGGATGACTGGTATGCTCGCGGCTGGCGTGACTATTGACTGACGCCGCAGATCGCGCAAAAGGCAGTGCAGCAGCGTGCTTTTGGAGTGTATAACAACTGTCAGTTGAAAGAGGTTGGGAGGGTCAAACCATGATGACTTGTTCGCCGCAGCCGTTTCCAATCAATGCGGTAGCAATCATGATAAATTTCATGTGGTTGAATAATAAAACTTTCAAATTTCCATTTTTAAAACAACCAGACCATCTGCCACCGACATAGAATTTCATTTTTTAAACAACAATCAGAAGTAAATAAAACCATGGTCTTCAAAGTAGCATGACAACAATCACACTTCGTGAAGCAGGGGACTGACACGACGATGGCCGCCTCCTCCGGACATGCTGACTCAGGGTCCAATGAATCCAATGCCAAGTCTGACAGACCGGCCCAGGTTTTGATTGCGGCGCGTTACCGCGACCAAAGCCGGCAGCCACCGCAACCTGCGGCGCTGCCCGCCAAAAAGAAGAAAAAAAAAGAAAGACAAATCGAAGCATAAGTCAAGGGAAAAAAGAAAAAAACGCAAGTCCCCATTGCAGCAACGGGACTTGCCCAGCCAGACGCAGGATGGCAGCCGAAGCAAATCCCCGCAGCCGCAGCCACAGCAGCCGGACAATGAGACTTCCCTACTGGACCGCCAGCGGGAAGCATCATCATCTAGCCGAGATCCATCGCCAACATACAGGCCCGGCCCTGATGATCCCGACGACGAGCAGCGTCGCGGAGGCCATCCGGCAGCAGTGGACTTGGATCTCCGGTCCAGGTCAGCAAGGCTCCGGATCGTGGTGCCTGAACGGATACCGCCAAGGCCACCACCACCAAAGCCACGGGGCGAGCGGCGACCACGAAGCCCAGACCAGCCGCCGTCATCGGATTGGCGGAGCTACTCGCCGCCAGGATCGAGCGCTCCACCAGAATCAGAAGCAGCAGCAAGCTGGCGGGGCTACTCGCCGCCAAGACCGACGGGCGCCCCGCCGAATCAGTGCCCAATTTGCGGCACGGTTTTGAGGGCGAGCGGAGGGCCACGTGCTGTGGATGCCGCCTTGGCCGCCCACCAGGCCAACAGCACAAAGTGTTTGGCCAAGGGGAAGGGCAAGGCCTACCGCCGCCCGCGCTGCCCAAGGTGCAACAAAGCAATTGCTGACAATGACTGGGCCCGAGAGCAGCACTCATGGCATTGCACTGGCTGACTTTCCAGGGTGCTGCTGCGGGCCAACGCAGCTACCCATTCGCCATGGGCGCTGCGTTTTTTTGGTGAAGGATGCAGCTACCTGCTTGCAGGCGCTGCATCATCGGCAGTGCGTAGTTTTAGCTACAGCTTCGCCAGGCCAGACCGGCCCATTGTGTGTTTGTTCAAAAAAGTGCGCAGGGCAGGGGGGGAAGTGCTGTTTGTTGAAGTAAGATGACAGGTTTAATATAGAGGCAAAATAGGAATGAATTATTTTCTTAAACATCTTAAACAAGTTCTGTTCGTTGTTTTTGGTACGCTTAGTATAGCAACCTCGTTTTACCACAAAAACCTTCACAGCAGTTTTCAAGTCGCATTTTTCAAGTCAAGGATGCTTAACCGGACAGATGGCAAGTTAAACGGATGAAGTCATAGTCTCAAACTTTCAAACATTTTGGATTCTTCCTTCTGACTTTAAAGAACCTCCGCGGTGGCGCCATGTCAGCAGATGCCGTTGACTGTCTCAGCGGCAGCGAAGCCATAGAATTGCCCTCAGATGTAGATTCGGAAATAGAGCTACCACCAGATGCTCCGCCGGAGCCACTGCGAGGCAGCGCTTCGACCAGCAAACTGGACCCTGACAGGTGCTGCACTGAAAACTGCCTACGGCACCTGCAAGATTCTCCTGCCCTGTCACGTCGAGTCACCGAGTTGGGCCAAGCGTTGAATGCATGCACCAAATGTCAACGAAAAACTTTGCAGTTTAAAAGATTGAAGGAGTGGGGCATTGGATCGTCTACGTGGAGGAGGTATTGTGCTTGGGGCTTGACATTGTGTGCAACTGCGGTGGGGAAGCTGTTGCACATATCCCAGTATCATCTCAGACAAGTCAACGCAGAAATTGCACAAGGGCATGACATGCCACAGCGCATGCTCACAGAAACCCAGCAACAGCGCAACGAGCGAGGCGCATGGACCAAAGCCGACGCAATACTACAATGGTTACATGACCAAGTCGCTGAAGACTTGGCAGAAAGTGTTCGGGTAGCAGGAGAAGGTGACGAGGTACCTGCCAGCACCAGGCCCAGCCGGTTGCCGCAGGAACCAGAAATTGCTTTCAAGGACGAATTGTGCGACTGCGGTGTCCGATGGCTGCCTCCAGGCACTACACTGGCAGAAATGCTAGATCTCGGCGTGACGTTCTTGCCAGAGCACCAAGTGACGTACTCCACGTTTGTGAAGTGCTATCACATGTCTTGGGAGAAAAAGCTGAAAATACGATCTGTCGGACAACACAGTAAGTGCACGGCCTGCGAGAAATTCAAGCAATACCGGCGCCAGGTGTCTTCCAAGTCAGACTGTGACCGCATTAGCAAGGAATATTCTGATCACTTGACGGATGTCATGAAAGACAGGCAGGTGGATTCACGCCTAGTCACACGGGCACGCATCAGCGCAGGAACCTTCTCTGGAAGCGTCGAAGCATCAGACTCATTGCTATCTATAGTCATAGACGCAATGGACGGTGCCAAATTTCGCTGCCCAAGGAACATCTCCGCCGCAAAAGAATTCCAGAACCTTTGGCGGCCAGAGACATCCTGCATAGGTGCCATCATAGAAGGCCTTCATGAAACATACTATTTGTGCGATCCTGACCTCTCAAAGAACGCCGACGTGCATGTGAGCATCGTTGGCCATTCTTTGGAGAAAGCAAAAAGCAGCTTTCGGGCGCGGGGGAAGCCTTTCCCCCGCCACCTGAGGCTGCATACTGACAACGCAGCCGCGGAAGGAAAAAATCAGACTGTGATGTGCCTGGCTGCATGGCTTTGCCATCGCCAGTTGTTTGACAGTGTTGTCCTAACCCAGTTCAGGGTTGGACACACCCATTCAAGGATCGATCAGCGATTCAGCGAGATCAGATTTTGTCTGTCTCAATGTTCGGTCCTTGAATCGCCAGAGGCATTCATGAATGCCATTAGTGAAGGCGTGCAGCCACGTGACTCCAGACAATTGTCTGTGGAGAGAATCCGCGCTGCACCAAGCATGAAGAAATTCTTCCAGCACCTGGAAGTGACCACTTCAGGTCATGTGCAGACGCATTGGCAAACAAAACGAAATGAAGAGGCTGTGCATTTCTTCAGCTTCCAGCGACGCTCTGAGTATGAGGGCAGTGTGGAGGAAGTTAACGGCTCACCGGCTGGTCCGAAACCTGGTGATGTCATTCTGACATGCAGGCAATATATTAGCGACAAGGTGCCCAGTCAACCACCATTAGTCTTCGCCCTTGAAGACGATTTTGCTCGACTTCCAAGCTGTGAGTCTTTGACCTTATCTCCACGAATTTCCTTGTCTGAGAGACAGGTCAGAGAGTTTCAGAAGACAGCTGAGGTGATCAGCCAAGAACCGTGGCATATGGATGCTGGCTGCGCATTTCTGCTTCAGCTCGTCGAATCCAACCAAAGCAATTCGTGTGAATCATGGGTCCCATTGCATATGCCGTGGCTCTTGGCAGGAACCCGGGCAGAGGTTGAGGTCTCTGAGCCGGACGTGCCGCAATTGACAGACAAAACCTTTGCATGGAATCACAGGGCGCCTGCCACTGTCAAGGTGTCTAGGCCACCCTCCACACTGAGGCGGCTCAAGGTCAAGGGCAAGACGACAGCTGCAGATGATGATGGCGGCGCCGTTCAACTTCCACCTCCTGCCGAGCCTGAAGGAGAGCAACTTCAGCAAGATCCCGCAGAGAGACCGCATCAGAATCTTCAGTTGGGCGCGCCTGACAGTGCGTTTGGTCGGGGTGGTGCCCCAATTTCTGTGGCAGCCATAGATCCGCCTGAGGGAAAAGCCAAAGCAAAGTGTACAGCAAAGGCCAAAGCTAAAGCGAAAGGTAAGGCAAAAGCAAAAGGCAAGGCCAAGGCAAAGGCCCAAGCACGAGCGGCTGAGCCACAGCCCACTGGCAGCAAGCCAGCGGCTGTGACCAGCCTGAAGAGACCAGCCTCTGCACTATCTCCAGGTCCAGCACCCAGGAGACGTGCAGATGCAGGCCAAATGCCTCCAGATGCCAGCCTTGGGTGCGGTAAGTGCCGCTACAGCTCCGTTGGCTGCGCGGTCTGCCGAAAGAAAGCTGGCTTGATTTTAAATGCAGCTGGCACACAATGGGTCTGGAGTAGTAGCTGAGCTGATTGAGGTGCGCTGGTGGTGAAAAAAGGGCGTGTATGTGGGGGTCCATGATGGGGATTTGAATTTGTCCAATCCATGGTCATGTCTGAATATCTGTCTTTGAGTTTCGTTTGTTGCTCAAGCATTTACTAGCCCCAGGGCAGGTCATTAAATGGGTGACCGGCCGGTCGTGGTATTGGAAGATAGCCCGGCACCTCCTTCCAAGCGGACGAGGCCATTGTTTGGTTTTTTGTTCAAGTAAGTTCAAAAATGATCTTAATTAGTTTCAGCTTCTTGATTTTTTGGACTTTGCCATTCAAACCCCGCCCCTGCTGCCAGGTGTCAGGAGAGCGACATTGTGGTGATTGACGACGACGAGGAGGAAAAGCAGCAGCACCTGTTCATGGAATTTTTTTCGCCACCGCGGGTAGCCATACCTTTGCGGCGCGAAGGGTTCTTGGCAGTCCACAGCTATGACATTATGACAGGCTACGACTTTTTGACTGCAGATTCTCGCGCCCGGGCATTGAAGCTGCAGTCAAGGCACCGTCCATTTTTCACAATGCTGAGCGCGCCTTGTACCATGTACAGCCCCATGCAAAACGCAAACCTGGGCAAGATGGATTTGGCCACGAAGAAACGCAGGTGGTCAGAGGCGCACTGTCTACTTGACTATTCAATGCTTGTTGCCAAGCGACAGCACGCCCAGAAGCGCTTTTTTGCGCATGAACATCCGCAAAAAGCTACTTCATGGAAGCGTCAAAGCGTGAAGGACCTGGAGGAGGAAGAGGATGTCATGAAAGTGTCCTTCGACCAGTGCCGTGTCAACCTACGAACACCAGTCTCAAAGAAACCCCTGCAAAAGAGGACAACGCTGCTGACAAATTCTGCAGCCATTGTCGATTTGTTCCAGCCTTTGCAATGCGCCTGCACAGAAGAACATGCCACCATTGAGGGCAGCGAGGGAGGCATCCAACTGTCGAAGTGGTGCCAGGTGTATACACCCGAGTTTGTGGACAAGCTGCAGAAGGCTGTTCGCTTGGAATGGGAGCGTAACAAGTAGACGACCTGCCAGCAACGAGACGGTGGAATGTAGAAATGTCCACCTATCTCAGGCTGCCGTCAAATTCTCTGAGCGATGATGTTTCGTGGAAAAATTGCGACGCAGCCCGGGGGTCGAGAGGGGTTTTCGGATGCTTCAAATGTTCCAAACTTGACGATCTGGGGGGGCAAGATTTCCGCTCCCCCCGTTGGTCAAGTAACGTCTGTAACTAGACGATCTCTGTGCTACAGTAGCTGAACTTGACGATCTGGGGGTGCACGATTCCTGCCCCCCCCGTTGGTCAAGTTTTGGGGTTAGCATGGTGAGATGGTCAAGTAACGTCTGTAACTAGACGATCTGGGGGGGCAGGATTTCCGCTCCCCCCGTTGGTCAAGTTCTGGTGTTTTCCAATTTTTCAGGGCAGAGATTTTGATTTAATGTCCACTTTCTTTTTCTCTTTTCAGACCTTGGGACTAGGTGGCAGCCACAAGATTTTACCCCAATTCATCTATCACATTTAAAGTGTGGGAAATGCTGAAGTGAAATAATCAATTCTCTAGTTGTTGACGGGAATGTTGTTGTATATCCGCAGCCAATTGGTTACAAAACCCAAACCCCTATCTCATGCAGGACTGACATGCAGACAGATGATGATACTTAATCTCATGGCATATATGATATGCACACACTGCGAGCCTCATCACATGCATAATCATATTCGCCATTGACCATTGACTTACCACATTAGCACTTACTTTGACAAGAGGTGACGCTTCCTCTGAACTCTGAACTCTGCAAATTCAAAGCAGGTGCCTTTCGGTCATACTGTAGCGATGGCAAGCAAGGAGGAGCAAGAAGACGAGCAGATGGCCCCGAAGCCGGAATCGGAACAAGTGCCATCTGCCAGCAAAACGGAATCAGAAGCTGGTCCCGCTGCGATGCTAGTAGAAGCCACTGCGGACGCAGCGCTTCTGCAGCAACTGGACACAGAACTAAAGTGCCAAGTTCAGCCGGAAAATTTCCGGGAAGTTTTGCTTCGGGTTTGTGATCTGCTGCTGGACCATCACGGAGGCCCTGTCCAATACCTGCAGTCTGAACTGGGGGCAGAGCCTAATGCTGCCTGGACTGCATTTGCTGCAGACTTGGAAAGGCGTTTTCCACGCCGTCCAGACCTGACATATGTCGATGGACTGCAATACCCAGCTGGCTGCCAAGGCCAAGCTTCCGCAATCAAGCTCAGCTTGTGGCAGTTGGGGTGGCATCCAGATTGTTCCTCGAAGCCACCAACGTTCAAACCAGCAGCCCGGAAGTTGGTGGATGAATTTTTGACACATTCCTTTATCACCGCTTCCGACAACCTGTTGCTGTATCAAAGTGAGAGCTACCCTGGCAGGATGGAAAATCAGCAGGGCGCTCCAATTTTTTTTACTCATTATGTCAAAGGAGCGGCACGTGCCAGCACAATTCTGATGTTGGCACATGTCTTAGTATGCAAGATGGACCTTGATGTTGCCTCATTGAATCCGCGGCTCTATGACAGTATGTTGGCTGTGTTCTGCAAAGAGTCCGACATTCCCACAGATGCGGTAGCCATTGCTTTGGAAAATGCAACCCTGAGTGCCCGTGGAGACATCCGCAAACAGCATGATGTTATCACATGGCTGAGCAAGCTGTTGATCCTGAAAGGCAAAGGCTTGTCACCCACTGAAGTCTTGCAGCGGTGGAATGAGAGTGCAACACGCGAAGCAGCAGTGGTAGGAAATAAGCGCACCGGTTTGCTACTGCTACTGAAGCTTCCTACAGAATCAGCGCAGTTGCTCCTAAAACACAGCAGTACCTTCGGCAATGACTCTGCGTTCAGCAATGAAGTCTTCGCGCACAAACGATTGCATCCTGGCTACACCCCTCGTGGAATGCCGCGGCAATGGCAAACAAGAATGACCGTCACTGTGGATGGGTTCAACTTGTTCGTCCAATATGTCCATGCCAGTCAAGCACGAAAGATCAAGGATAATAGGAAGAACTGGGACAAATCAGCGCTGGAAGAGACCCTGTCCATGGCCCAGCTACTGACATCCCTCATGGTGGAAATCCAGAACCAGCATGCTGTCCACAAAGATCTGCTTCTAGAGAAAGTCATTCATCCCTTTCTGGACTTTGACCCAAATTTCGAGCTGGAACTCCAATCTGCGTTGAGCGAGTGCAAAGCAGACTTTCAACCAGCCGACCTCTCTAAGTTCAAGGATGTAGTAGCGGTGGCCCTCGCTAATCGAGATTCAAAAATGACAGCAATTGGCCAAGGACCACGAATCACAGCAGGCGAGCTGGAAAAGCAAGCGTTCGAGGTCATGCTTGCATCAGCAGAACATGATGCCCAATCATACCGCGCCTGGCGCACCAAGTGTCTGGACAGAGACAGTGCGCAGTATTTCCAACAGCTTCAGCACACCGCAAGACGGCAGAAGCAGGCCAAGGAGATCGCAGCCAGCATGACAGCAGCAGGGCCAACATGGCAAATCCAGTTGGACATCTTCAAAAAGCTGGACACTGCCAACTTTGCAATTGTCACCGCCATCGCTGACAAGATCCAACGTCTGCACCAGTTGTCCGACCGAGAGTCCATCCATTGCATTGCTTTCTTGAATTGGTCTGCCCCTGCGATTTTTTCAGCGCAGACTCAGAAGGCGCAGGCAGGTTTGTGCGGAGGCATTGTGAACGGGCTTGGCCGCTCCATTGGCGTGTGCTTAAGCCCCATTCATTTTTACAAACGAGGCAGCCTACACAAAGCAGAGCAGAATTGCTTAACATTGCTGACCAATTCAGCGTTGAACACGGACACCCGCTTCGCAGTGGCGTATGCCAGCAAGACAGATGAGCGGGAGAAACGGCCAATGCTCCACCCAGGCTTCATCCTATTCCCAGGGGGAACGGACGAGAGCGCAGCTCACAAGGTGCTTTGGCAAATTTGGCGCACCTCAGGACTGCTAAGCAAAGGGGCCATTACAGACGTCAGCATGAACCCCTCACAGCACATGCATGTCATCGAGGACATGAGAGACGACGCGCTACCAGATTCGTCAGACACAGCCACGCATTTGAGCCAGGTCGAGAAGGCGGTGCAGATCGGCGAAGACGCTGCGCGCAAGGTCCTTCAGGCAGCTTTGCCTCAAGGCCTGAGCCGCGCAGCCATCTTGGTGGTCGATCTGACTTCGCACACTCTGGAGTTGGCTAAGGCGTGCTACAAAGAGAGGGTAGCAAAGACTCAGCAGACTCCTATCTATTATTTGGGTATGGCAGAAAGTGAAAGTGAGTTGGAATGGCAACGCCACCATTTGGAGTCATGGCTGAGTGAGGGCTACATAGATGGCTCAATCGGGTTGCCCCCAGGCGCGCCATCCCTGATGCCCAAAGAATTGCCTTCAGACGTGGTGACTGCCCTTCCACCAAAGCCTGATCTGAACACCTTAGCATGGAGTGCCAAGAAGGACGAAGTAGCGGGGCTGCCGACCTTAAAAACCCCCGACAAGATCTTACAAGCGTGGCATGACCACGCTGTCTACGGAAGCCGATTCCAAGAATGGCTAACACAAAGTCGGGCCGCCATTCCATTGGATCTTTCTGAGTCCGCTTCAACCAAGGCATCGTCATCCAGCAACAAACGAGGCGCTCCAGGGACTTCGGAGTCATTGGAGCCACCCCCAAAGGTCTTGAAATCAACAACAAAAGAAGAAGATGCCGCTGCCGCCGCCGCAGCAGCCAGCATTCCTGCAGCAGATCTGCCAAAACCTTTGGCATGGCAGGCGACAATTTCAGGGAGCGGTACCAAAGGAAAAAGCAGTGGAGGAGGAAAGTTGGTGATAGCAGTGGGAAAGCGGGTGTTTATCGTGAATGAAGGCAGTGCAGATCTTCTCCTGCAGCCTGGCTCAACCCTGGCAGGCTATTACAAAGGAAAGTTTGTGGCACTGAAGAGCGGCCAGGAAGAGGCGCGTCTTGCTGATGTCCCTTTCACGCTGACAGATTCCACCGACTCAGTGCTGCACGAAAACAAGATTCAGTCAGTGGGCCAGGTTGTGGCACAGAAGCGAGCGCTGACGCCATTGAGCGCAAGCGTCTGCTACCACGATCTGGTAGACCAGCCCAATGCGGAAGATGCGAAGCATTTCATCTTGACTTTGAAAAGCCCAATTGCTTTTCGGCCTGAGAATGCACCAACAACGGAAGACAAAAAGGACAAAGATGGCTGCTACACATTGCCGCAAACCAGCATGGCTGGCTGCTTGGACACACTTGCATGGGAAACCAAGCATACCAGCATCACCTGGGCAGTCAAGTGGCAAGCCAGAGGCTTGCAGCCAGTCCGGCCAGTGGTAGTGGTGACGCGCAAACTGACTGTGAAGGCTGGCCAGGCCGTGGAACTGGTCAAGTAGGCGCCCAGTCGGTTGGCATAATAGTGCTGAACAACCAATACTGTAACCACATTAATTAATGGCTTTCACTTTTTTGGCCAATATTGAAATTCTATTGTGTTTCTCATCTCACTAATATGCCGGCCGCTTGGAGATGCCTTGGCCAAGTAGCTCCTCAACTGACTGTCTCAGCTCTGACTTGCCGAAAATGGTTCTCCGTGCAGCTCTGAGATGGTATGGGGAAATTAGGAGCAGCCTGCACTTAGGTTGATGGTGTATTCTTTACTACATACATGTCTTCGCCATTGCAATATTGACAACATAGTAGGGCCATGTCCGCAAAACAACGATTGAACGACATGTTACAAAAGGATAATTAAGGCAAACAAATAATAATAATAAACAGTTCTTTGTAAACAAGTCAATCATAATCACTCACGTGGGCAATGACGCTTCCGAAGACCACGCAGATTGGACTATATGAACCATTTGTTATGTATTTGTAGAATACAAGGAAAACAAGAAACACATGCATTTACTCTGAAATTGGTTAAATGTATGATATGCTGATTGCAGGGAACTCAGAAATATTCATCTACTTTGCATATTTTTTCGAGTGGCCACAGCAACTATACAAACAACTTTCGGTCAACGAATGGAAAAGGTCTTCAAGGGCGCCCGTGTGTATTTCCATATATTTCTCACAGCAAATCAAATATCTTTGTTCGGGCAAACAAGCAGAAACAACATAATTACATCTTTAGAGAAGCATGAAAGGCACTCAGCGGAGCATATGATAAGTTGTAATACATAACTCTATGTTCGCACATAACTGACACAACAAATCAATGTAAAGAAAAGAACGAGACATAATTATCACCTTTCCACCGCACAATGCAACACAAGTAGAACTATAATAACTGAATACCTTCTAGCAGTTTCTGCCATGGAAACAGGAAGAGGCTATGGAAAAGGTGATGGCAAGACAAAGAAAGGGGGCCCACATGCCAAATATCCGCCTTCTCGTCTAGTTGCTGCCACAAGCTCCGGGCTTGCGCAGCTGCCACCATCATCATCATCATCATCGTGGCAGCCACCATCATCATCATCATCATCAGCATCATCATCGTCATGGCAGTCTGCCGCTGCCACCGGCTTCGAACCGGCGCCGCAGCAGCACCAGCAGCAGCAGCAGCAGCAGCAGCAACAAGTGGCTTTGACTCCACCAACTATCGCCACCAACATCTCATTGGCGAGAGACTGGTTTATTTCCCCAATCCCTGAATCTGAAGCTCCAGCTGCAAAGTCTTCTTGCGCTGTAGCAGCACCAGCAGCAGTATACACCGATGACGATCTCTTCGACGAACCGGATTCAGAGGGACGTGACAATAATCTGCAGCTGCCTGCCGCTGGGCAAAATAATTGGGAGAATCTGATGCCAATGACACCTTCATCTTCTTCACAATCGTGCATATATCCGGATGGATCAACAGCAGAAGGGGGAACTGCGCCTCCTTCATTGTCGTTCCGCGCTGCCACTGCCTCAGTACAATCGAGCTCTACACCGCAAGGCACGCTAAGTTCTTCCCACCACTCATCAGTGCCAACTTCAGGGCAAGGCACGCTAAGTTCTTCCCACCACTCATCAGTGCCAGCTTCAGGCAACAGTGGGCAGACTGACACTCAGTGAGAAGCAGCGCTGAAAGGCCGACAGTCATTCCAGCCAGTGTGAAAGTTGAGCGCCAGCTGCTCGTGCTGCTGCTGCTTCTTTTACTGTCCAGTTCAACCCACACGGAGAAGTACGTGAGCCATGATGTCATGTTGTTAGCAATTGACTCACAGGTCAGCATCAATTACATGTTGTGCCGCAGCTCTTTTGGCTCCAACGCAGCAGGGCCCACATCAAACAACATGCAATAATTAAGTAGTCATGCCACAAAATACACCCGATCAGCTTTCATTGAAGCGTTCAGAATTAAAGACCAAATTGGCTTCAAACATGTTCCTTCAGACCATGTGACAGTAAGAGATGCTCAAAAAACTTTAGCCATGGCAGATGGATTCAACTGGTCATCATCTACTGCCGCAGGCAGCGATCATGATTGTGATGACGGGCATCATCAGGGCAGCAGCGCCAACAATGAGCAAGCACCGTCTGTGTGCCACGGTCAAGGTGATGATGTTCGTATCGCAGCAGCAGCGGCCTGCCCTCTAGGTGTCGCTGCCCAACTGCCAGCAAAGGATGTGACTACAGAACCAACTGTAAACACCAGTGCTGGCAGCGGCAGCGTGCCTGACACCACTGCCATGGCAAGGTTTGCTTACTCTGAGTCTGGCGTTAGTGCCAGCCAGAGCTGCAATCCTGTGAATTCTGCTGGCCACCATTGCCCGCAGTGTAGCCAGTGGAGCAGAAGCAATGTTTTTAAATGCCAGTGCTTGACTGTCCAATACCTAGAGAGGCAGCGCGATCGGTGTCCATTCGGTTGTGGCGAACGTCTGGGTCTCATGGACGATTGGGCATACCACAAGCATTTGCGGAATTGTGAAATGCGGAATCCCTACGCTCGGAAAAAATTACGTGGAAATTGAATTTGCATTGTCCGATGAGCCGCTAGTTGGACTGACCCACCTAGCCATCTCCCAGTGAATGAGGCGCTATTGGACGGACCGGGCCCACTAGCCACCTCACATTGTGCGTGCTGGGGGAAAAAAAGTCCGTGCGGGCAGCTCTGAAATCATTCAATAATGATGCCAATTCATTTAAGCTTTCCCTCATATATAATGTTTGATCAGCATTTAACTCAAATCAATCCGAAACCCTTACTTTTATCAAAAAACATTGTCATATTACCACCTCATATCAATCCGAAACCCTTAACTTTTCTCAAAAAACAGTGTCATATACCCAAAAAAACCTAAAAACGAAAAAAAACCGCCTTACCTCCGGGCTCCACTCCAGCCACGACACCGATTGGACGTGCACTTCAAGGACAACCTGCCGCGTCTACGACCTTTGAACCCTCAACTCTGCTTATTTCTCCGGGCTCCGTGAACACTTGGCTCGTTGACAACCAACCCACATCATTGTCGGACACTCAATACACCAAGTGGTTGAAAGCTTTGAAGCTACCACAGCCCAAACAGGACATCCTGGAGAAGAACTTGGAAAAGGTCAATGAATGGTGGCAAAACCAACCCGATGATGCTTCGAAAACTATCCAACGCGCAAGCGTGGCTATGGGTATCGACCCTTGCAAACACAAGGGGGCCTCCACGGATGAAGTAGTCCTCAAGGTCATGACGGTGGCGTTATTGATGCAATCCTGACTAGCAGCATATTTGAAAGCACCTGGCTCAAAAGCAGCCAACATTATGCGAACTTTGGCCGTGGCTCATTCCTGTATTCTTGTTCTCGCACTATTGACTCCTTTCACGTTGTCCCCTTCTGTTGATGTCTTTTTTGCTTTGCGGATGCTTCAAACAGTATTGATGGGCCAATATGTATTGTTACATCCACGGGCCAATCCGAAACTCCAAGCCTTGCTAAAAGGCACTCCGATGCAGAGTATTTTCTTTTGCAGATCCTGGGATGACTTGTCTGTCGCTCTCCAATGTTTCAAGCATCCCCAGGCGGTGTATATTCGTTTCTGCCACATTGCGAATTTTCAACCTAAGTTTTACATTGGCTCCACGTCCTCATTTGTTTTAGACCGCAAACACTCTCGCTATCGGAAATTTCTGCAAGTGCAACAACATAAATTCGTGCTGGCCGAAGTAGCCTTACGGTTTTGGTGTAGATTTGACAATTTCTGGATGTGGTCTGTTTTCCCGATCTACACCAATAAATCCAACTTTTGGGCCTTGGAACAGGCCTTAATTCAACTGTGGCAACCTCGATTGAACACTCCGTTCATTTACCAGTTTTTCAACTGCCGAAAGGGACTCATTGCACGTACCAAATTTTCTGCCTCTCGGCAATTTGGAACATTCTCCTTGTGGCGGAAGCTTCGTTGGCGATCTACACCCCATCATGTTCGACACGCTCTTCACAGTCCTCTCTTTCATCGACGAGTACAACTCTGGGAGATTATCCAGGATTTGGGCAGTAACTCCGTTCGACGCTTCCACATGGAGAAGAGATTACGATCCAACGAAATTGGAGTTCAAGGCTGCTATTTTATTCGACGTCTTGCCAACAACCTCGGAGAACCCCAAAGGTCGTACGCCGTCAATGCCGTTGACCGAGCTTTGACCTTCTGGAAAGCCAAACGAGTCAGAAAACCGGTTCCTCTTCGTGCGCCTTGGCTACTATGCCCCAATTGGACTCGGGATCTTCGACGCCTACTCACCTCCCACGTTCATCAAACCCGACACTACAACACCACATTGCAGACTCCTTCCACGGCGATTGTCTTCACAAAGTTCCCCTCGGTAATGGATAGCTTGTGCAATCACAAAGAAGCCGCTACCAAATGGGCTGACGGCGAAACCCCAAAGTGTGCCTGTGATGCCTTGCGACCTCATGCTCTTCGTGGTCTCCCACCCGATCAACACCTGGTCCTCGACGGCGACAACCTACATTTTGATGATGGCCCACACACATCCATTGCGACTGGTTCGCTTGAAAACAAAATCTTCCCACCTTCCAAAGAAATCCAGACATCGCTTCGCCTGGCTTTGCGGACATGGACTACCCGACACTCACTCCCTTCCTTACAAAAGCCCCATATTGATGAGCTTTGGCATCGTTCTATTCAATCCCACTACCACACACTCAACAACCACATCACTCACAAAGACATCAGCCGTTTCAAACGTCTTTTTCCAGAAGCCGTCTTCCACAACGAGGACAAGCGAGCCACATCCCTACGAATCTACTGCCCCGTGCTCTACTTCCAGTGCCTCACTACCACCTTTGCCGACCCGTTGGTATTTCGCAAATTGGAGCAAAGCCCGAGCGACATCATCGAGCGGACCATCGCCGAGATCAATCGCCATTTTGGCAATTCATACCCATGGGCACTTGGTGCTGGACGAGATCTGCCGAACGCCTATGTTCTACCCAAAAGGAAAAAACAGTTCAAGGCGGGACGACCTATTGTCAGCTTCTTCACGGCACCTTTCCGACCTATGTTGAACTGCACCGCCAAGCTGATTTACAACCTTCTACCTCAAGCGTTTCCCCACAACCTGGCCAGGGGTGATGTATTCGATCTCATCAAGCTCCTCAAGGACACTGACTTTGATTCGCTCCCCACTCCACGAATACACAACCAAGATCTTGCGGGCTTTTTCACAAGCATTGACACGGACCGCTTCATCGCGAGCTGGCGACTGACCCTGCAGTTCCTCTCGCCCCTCATGAATACCGCCCCCGATGAGATCATCTCCGTGAAGGCAACTCCGGGCAACAACACAGGGGACGTAGTAAAAGGCCGCACATGCCGTACACTCAATGTGACCAGGAAGATCTTCATTCGGGACATTGAACGCATCATCCTTATGTCCTTGAAGATGACTCAATTCTCCATCGGCACTAGGGTTTTTGAACAAATCCGAGGATCCCCTATGGGCTCCCCACTGAGTCCAGCTTTGTGCATGATGGTTGTCGCACTGTCCGAAGAAATCTGGTACAAAACTTACCGTACCACCCTTAGCAACATGGATCTTACAGCTCGCCTCCTTCGCTATGTGGACAACAGATTGTGCTTGTCGGACCCCAGCTGGGACTACGAAATTTGCTTCGCCAATTTCCTCCACCCGGAGTTCTACGGCCATCCTATCATTTTGGAAACTGAACCGGACCAGGAGTTCTTGGGCTTTTGCATCGAGTTCGAGCCTTTTGCCCTCCGCTACAGCCCTCCACGCGACTTCAACCAGGTCATGGCGCCATTCTCCGCATCACCTTTGGCCGTCCAACTTTCAGGCTTTGTTTCACGATTATTTCTGGTCGCCAAATGTGCGCACCCTACACATGAACGGACACGAGGTTTTGCCGCATTGCATCGTTTGTACAGATCAGCCGGTTTCGCCGAGTCCGATCTCTTCGCTGCTGCCAAGCCGATTCGTCAATATTTACACGTTTCCTTATTGTGGTAAAATCCTGAACTGTCTTGCCGCTGACGCTTACGTTTCACTGCTCACACCTTGCTGAAAGTCTCACCCCTTTGGACCTTATTTGCATCTATTTGATCACGGAACAGTGCTTTTCCAGCAGGCTTACCCTCAAACTCGGCTCCATTTACCTGTTGGCCCATACTCGACGCATTGTCATGACTTCCTCGTCTCCTACGACGTCAATTCCGATCCAAGAACCCGTGTTTCTTCAATTTCTTCATGATGTTCACCATGCTTACCTTCTACTACATCGAGCAATGGCGCTACTACCACCCACTCTCATTCCCAACATTGAA
>CAMXCT020003649.1:0-58292 GCA_947184155.2 Cladocopium goreaui | reverse complement strand
TGATCCTGATCTTGAAGAAGATGATCCCAACATTCCGCTAAGACGACAAGATGATGAAGGCCAAGGTGACCCAGAATCCAAGGGTACTGTTGAATGTTTGAGTCGTGAAAACAAACACATTATTCTGGAAATAGAAGACGATGCACTTGTTGAATGTACCATCCAATGGCTCAACATGTATGACTCTATGACAATAATCTCAAAAAGAGAATCATGGAAAGAGTTGCCAAGAAAGAAGAAGAAGAAGAAAAAGAAGAAGAAGAAGAAGAAGATAAGAAGATAAGAAGAGAAGAAGATAAGAAAATAAGAAGATAAGAAGATAAGAAGATAAGCAGAAGAAGAAGAAAAAGAAGAGGAAGAAGAAGACATGGATGTCGAAGATGATCAAGCTGAAGCTGAGGGCCTAAGGTGCCACCACCTGAGAAGGTGAGCACGGAGATGCAGACAGATGATTCATTCCTGTCTGATCAAAAGACTGGAAGCTCTTCAAAGGAAGAGGCACCAGCTCCATCTGGAAGCTCTAAGAAGGGAGAGGAACCAGAGGGGAAGAAAGATTATATTCAACATGATGACACGGCTCCAAAGAAAGAACCTGCCACACGTTTCTATCATGGTCAAGATATCACTGGAAATGAAGATGATTCAATTTTTCGAGAGCTTTCCAAGTGTTTTACCAACAACTACTATGATGAATGGTCAGGTTTTTACGATCAAGGTTGTCCAGCTTCAAGTCAGCATCGACACATGTTGTGGCATTTTAAAATACAGGGAGACCAGTGAACCACACAAAGACCACTGGTACACCGATTCTGACAAGCAATTGATGGAAGCTTACATTGCCAGACAAAAGGATGAACACCCACTGTCATTGCTAGAGGACCTTCGCAAGGATGCAGTCTATGGTTGCTCAGACCCTCGTCTTCATCTTCGAGCACGTGAATCCGTTGAGCGATTGACAGATGAAGCCGAGAAAACGGTTAGTAGATGACTTCCAGACTCTTTCTAGTGTTCTCACTGTGAGTGAGTATGGGGAGCGACATGGTTGTTTACCATATTGCGTAGTCCTTCAGTGTCTTGCATCACGGTATTTGGGAGCTGGCATGTTTGATCCAGAATTACTTGGACTATCCATATCGATAATTCCATATCGATCCTCACCACAATTTTCCTTGGCGTTTTGGAACTTAGGAAATTGGTGTAGGTCACGTTTCAACAAATTTCCACTGCCTGAGAAGCTTCAAAAGTGTGAAACGCATATCAATTATGAGACTGACCGTGACCATGAGAAGATAGGGGACAAGCCACAGTTCAACAACTACTTGATCGACGTTGTCAAGAATCTGGGAGCACATTTATTTGCAAATTGCGAGGCGCAAAGCCTCTATCCTTACAGGTTCTTACTTGAAGAGGAGCAATTCATCACATGCTTCAATGATTATCGTGACCTTATGGTTGCTGCTCGTGTGGGAAGAGACGGATATGTTCGACAAATTGATGGTTACAAAACAGGTGAAGATGACACATGTGCCAGATAGGTATCATGGGCAAATATTTGAGATTTTGTGGGGCACAGCTTTGAACAGAGACACTGATGAAGAGGAGCCCCTCACTCGAGCAAGGATGTCCATGTGTCATGTGTGTGTGTCTATCACGTCGGACAAGAAAAATATTTCCAAGTCGCAAGGAATCTGCGGAGAAATTCTTGCATGTATGTCTTGGGAGTGTATCCGTTTCCAAGTTGACGTGATCGCAGGCGACGGAAATAAAGTTTGCTACCTTGCAACTCCGAAGGTCGGAGGCTGTCCATCATATGAAGTCAGCTAGCTTCAGTTTTGGATCGATCGTATGATTCATACAGCCACTCAGTCGACGATAAAGAATTACGGAAAGGCACCGGCCGTTAGGGTTAAACACTTTTTTTCTTGTTGCTACAAGGGCCTCGTATTCTTGGCGAAAACTCTCAGAGGAGTAAAAACCGAAACGAAACTTATACTCCTGAACTGGCCAAGAAAACTGAGAGTGTTGGCGAATGTTGCATGGTCCATATGTGAATGGGGACACGCAAGGTTAGCTTTTGAGGAGGACGTCAATGATTTTGATGATCAAGACCACATGATGGTGGAGAATTTTCTTTTTCAGTCAATGAAACCTGTTTATCTTGTGACCACACCATCTTCATGGTTGCCCCAACTGACACTGATGCGCACAACCCGCTTCTTGCTCATTTGAAGCCTTCTGACATGGGATGGAAGGAAAAACATGCCTATGTTCCTCCAGCCAAGAAGAGTCAACGAAAGGAAAGAAGGAAGGATATTCAGAAGTCGAACAAGCGCAAGGGCCAAGGCTTTGGTGATGGTCTTTTACTGGACGAATCATGGGACAACTGGGATGGCAGAGGCACGTGGACACAAGACTCCAACACTGGTTATGGTGGCTCCGCAGCTTCGTCAACATGGCAATGGAGACCGAAGTACAAATGAGAGTGTATACTGCTAAAAGGAGAAGATAACACAAGATGATTTTGCTCTGTACAGTTTTTCTGTGAGCTGATTTCTTTTTGCACAAAATGGTAAATACTCTTACAACAGAGAGATAATACCATTCCTGTGTACAGAGTTTCGTCTTTTTCATTTGCTGATACATACTATATTCTTTAACTTTAACGAAGAGATGATATCACATTTGTCTCCACATATTTTCTGCCGAGCAGATAATTTCTGATGTGAATGAACTTTATACCAACTCCAAATTTGTCCATTGTCTGCTTGAATGAGCGACTTTGGAGATCCGAATTTCATCCGTGTATTTCGTGTTTTGGTCAATTGCTTTTCGTCTGACCTGAATTTCTAAATCTTGCACCTACGTTTGGAGAGAACTTGCCACCTATAGAGCATTTTGCCGTGATCGACCGTGCATTGCGCACCATTGTCAAAAAATAATTCGCAATCCGCTGTTTTTCACTTCGACAGGACATGTCTTTAGGACACTTTGTCGCAATCAATGTCGCTAGCGCTCCGTCATTTTGTATAGAATCCACTGCGCGCTCTCCGCTAGTTTTGCTGATTAGCCAACGTGTAATCTAGTTTACCAGCTAGAACTCTTACTCTGAATTGGGCACGAAAATGCGTAGTGCTCAACTCATTGCCTTTGAATTTGTGCCTGCGTTTTTGTTTTGGACTCGACCCTACCAGGGCATAGTATGAGTACTGAGCACAGTTTATATACGCTGTCAAGGCTCAAGAGAGAGATATAGAGTAATATAGCTTGTACCTTAGGCGCTGCGCTGACTGGCTATTGGCCGAGGAAAACTAGTGCTTGCAGCCTGGGAAGACGCTCTAGCTGATCCTATCAGGACGCTATTGCCCTTCTTCTTCCCTCCCCAACATCCCCAACCCCCTAACCACCCCACATAGTAATAGTTGCCTCATAAAGCTCCTGGAGATCCTTAGGCGTTGGATCCGCCAAGAACTCTGCCGTGGTCACCAAGGTGAAGGCGGAGTCAATGGCCACGGAGCATTTGCCGCAAGGCTCCATGTCATCGTTGTAGGCCACCTTGATGCCATACCTGGATAGGACTGGGATGCCATGCCTGCGGAACATGGGGATTCCATTAAGAGTGCCATGGAAATCCCATGAAATAGTCCCATGGCCATGAAAATGATGAGACGATTGAAATCTATTTAAATGTATTAAAATGTTGCATCATGTTGGATTGACTGGTGAAATTTGGTGAACATTTTGGATCAAGATTGAATAGTGTCCATTTTGCGATGGATTTTGGAAGGACTGTGATTTCCTTGGTAGAACACATGGCAATGATGTACGTGTAGTCTCCTTTCTGTGTGTTTCCAGCTTTCCTATTTGAAGGGGCCGCCCGCGTCCAGTAGATGTTCTTTGCAAAACAGTTGGAAACCATGTTTTTTAGGTTGGTGACCCCAGAAGGTGTTTCTCTAAGCTAAGAACACAACATATCATCCGTGCCATGTTGACGCCATTGGCCACCAGGGCACTTGGATCGCAAGCGCTCAAAGCACTCCTGCAGTGGCTGGTAGTTCTTGCGGTGTTCCAGGCATTCCTCGACGGTCATCCCCATCTTCTCCAGAAAGTCTTTCATCGCATGGGCCATGCTCCCAGGTCCCGCCGTGGTCATCAAACCCACGCAGGGAATGCCGGTGATCTGGGCGCCCCAACAGGCCTCGCGGTTCAGCAGTGGGCAGCACACCACTACTTGGGCATTGACGCTTTTAAGCCATCGCAAGAGACCTGGAAGCATCATTTCCTTGGAATTGCTATGCTTCAGCGGCCCAGGGAAAAAATAAAACACTTATCTGTAGATTCCCTGTTAAAGTGGCTCAGAAATTCATGGTTTCACTTCATGATAAATGTGAATGACCCAGTGAAATGGAATAAACTTTGGTTGCTTGGTCAGAAAAGCTTTAATTATGCGCCAGGTTTCACTCATGATCTCCTTGATTTTACACATAGCTACCATCAAAGAGTCATCTTCCAAGCCGTATTCCTTGGTGACATCTGTCAAGGCTCCAAACCTCGGTGACAAAAAAGTCAGCCTTTCTGTGTGTATTCTGTACATTTACACCAGTGGTATGTTGTTCCATGTTGTACTTACAGTATACATATATATATATTATATCTTATTACATATTATTATATTTTATTATATCCTATTCTATTTTATTATATCCTATTATATCCTATTATATTTTATTATATCGTATTATATTCTACTATATCCTATTATATCTTATTATATCCTACTATATCCTATTATATCTTATTATATACTATTATATACTATTATATCCTATGTTATCCCATTATATCCTATTATATATTGTTATATATCTTATGATATATCTTATTATCATATATATTATCATATTTTATCATATCTTATTGCTATATATATATATTATCCTATGATATCTTATTCTATCTTACATTATATCTTATTCTAGTATGCGACAATTCCTTGGCATGTAAAGTTTCCAGGCAAAAAAAATAATAATAATAAAAACTAATGAAAATAGCCTCTCCACATCTCCATCCAAGCCATGTATTTCCCTCAAGGCACATGTCTGGTGTACGCCCTTCATACATCTCCGGCATGGCCGTCACCTCGTCATGGAAGGTGGCTCCAGTGCCCTCGATGGCTTCGCGCATCTGCTCACGGCAGAGGTAGTGGACCTCATGACCTGACGGAGGGAAAAAATGGAGGGATTTCACTGGGGAAATCCACAATATCTGACAGTTCACCAAAGATATCCATTTGGATGGGTATTCGAGACCTGATTCTCCTGATTGGTCACTCGCTGGAATTTAGCCTTGGGGTAAAATGATCATTGTCTCGTTGTTAATTACAGGGGAGGTTCAAAATCAGGCTGCCGGCAAGGCTGTGCCGACGCCGCCTACGCCTCATTTTTTTCACCTCATCATTTATGGTCTGATGCCAAATCTGCAAGCTCCACAGGCACATTGGCGTGGCTACGCAAGTTGTATCTCAACTGAACATTAACATCCCACCCCACCCCACTCTACACCACAACATAAAAGGGTCAAATTCACACACATAAATCAAACATAGGCGCAACATAAATTTGAAAAAATCGACAAAAAAAACTGGGAAAAATGGAGAAACATGTACGAAACCACAAGGCAAAATATCAACACGCCTCCTGATTTAAGCTATTTAGGCACCATAAATGGGGATACAAAACTGGAATGCAGCTACAAGCTATGGGGATTTAACGTATTGTACGTATTTAATGCACAAAAAAATTGGGATTCTATAGTATTCTATAGTACCAGTACTGTACTAGATTTTATGGTCTGAAACTCTACGGACTGCATTCACTTTTCCCACCATTTCCCACCTCCATCCACTAGGGCCCGGGAGACAGGCAGCGACGGATTCAAATGACCTGACAACGACAGCTGAGGTTTGGAAAGGTTTTGTAAAACGCTTGGTGAAATCTCATTGATTGAGATGGTTCAAATGGATTCAAATGCTTGAAATGGTCGAAATGTGATTCAGTTATGTTAAGTTGCTGAATTTGCGTGTTTGAAGTTGTTTGGCACTGGTTGAGTGGTTGATCCTGGTTGAAACAGGATGGCCTACCAGACAGCAAATTGGCTGGATGGTTCAGTGGCAAGGATGGTTGAAATATAGGTGGTGAATGGTACGGGGCTGAATGGTCGAAAGTTGAAGGTGAGTCGCACATGTTGGCATTGATGAATCTATTAATATGCAGCTGGTGCCGATTTCTGTAAGACTTTATGCTGTGTTTGCCGATGTTTGATCCCCATGTAATACAGTATACAATTATACAGTAATGTATATTCTATTTCCAAAAAATCAGCTAGCCATTCCATCATCCGTGAGCATCTTGCAAAGACCTGCAAACAAAATGATGGATGTCTTTCGTATCCTTCAATGATGTTTCAATATCAGCCATGATACTTCCAGGCCCAGGATCTTCCAGGTAAATCCCACGCTCCCATCGGGTTCCCGGCCCTGTACCTGAAGCCATGGGAAAGATGAAAGCGAAACGTCGTGGCGTCGTCATCATCGGTGAAGGACAATGGGGATCGGAGCACTGCACGGAGTTGAGCCAAACTGGGCCGTGGTCGCAAATCATTTCAATTCACGATACATCTACCCTTCGGATCCTTCGGCTCCTTCGGCAGCTTGAAACATGACCATGGGAAATCCCCTGTGAATCTTGATATTTTTGATTTTCGCCATCTTTGATTAGCAAAGGGTATACAGTACGTGTGTTTTGGAGGATGGTTCCATTGACTTCGGAGGTCAAGTCTTATCTGCAACTTATTTGGATCCAAAGGTCACACTTCATTGAGACAAGGATGAAAGTTGAAGACATTCGGAGACCAGTCGCATTCCCCCTTGTACTGGTTGGTAGGTAGCTTAGCGAGGACTTTCTCATCCTCACATGTCAAAAAATATGAGATTTCTGGGACATGATAATTCTTCAGGTGGGTATGTCTGAAAATGGGGTATACCCCCAATTATAGCCATTTAGTAGGGATAATGATCATTAACCATTGGGTTTAGGGGTACACTATTTTCAGACACACCCAGGTGTTGCAGCTTCAATCCCTCATCACATCATGGCGCCATGTGAAGCCCCACCTTGCCACCGAGATGTTCCACACTCTCGCCGCCCAACCAAATCGCCTGGCAACGCTCTGGAATCACCCCCGGCGCCAATTGCACGATGATGCTATTCTATTGCTAAACTTGTGCCTATGATCTCTCTTATGAAGGCAAACAAAATGCAACGTTCAAGACATTGGAGCTTTGTAAAATTTACGGGATTTGGGATCTGGTAATTCAACATAGTAGCTATAGAACATGGTCCATTTATAGATGGTTTACCTATATCAATGGTGATTTTCCATGGCAAACTGATAAATTACCAGGGGGTACAGGGGCCTACCACATTGTATCTGCCATTTTATCAAATGGGTATGGGTCAAAATTAGGTACCCCAAAATTATGGATGGTGAATACTAGTCACTAGACATTCACATCTGTGGTCCCATTAATGGTCTTCCATTTTGACCCACATCCAAATGATGTTCCCACATGTTCCCATTAAAACCTCCATATCTTCATGGGATTTCCCAGCGATCTCCAGGGATATCCCACCAGCTTCAACTCTGCCTGTTCCACAGCCCAAATTGCAGGAGGAGGATCCCTCATTGCCAATCGCTGTACCTGCGAGGGGTCCACTGGATATGGATATCTTATGATATGTTAAATTGTGATATATGATACATGACATAAATATTGAAGATATGATATGTGATATATGATATGTGATATATATATATATATTGATATACGATATATATTGATATATGATATATATTGATAATTATATGATATAACTTGATGCACCATGGATATACAGTACCGGAGGCATCCTGATGATAGAAACATTCTGGCCCTTGGTGTCCTCTTATGTCCTCTTCTTATCTGCAATACGGAGTGGTAGTTGGGCTCTGTCTGTAGCCCAATTCTGCCCAAGGTGGTTGGTAGAAACAGGTAGAAACCATGTGTCCAAGAGGAGGTTTGTGGGCGGTCTTACCAGATTCAAACGAGAATTGAGGTGTCATATATATATATATATATAGACTATGATATATTAGAATCATGGCGGACTTCTTTTATAGGTCTCTCCCAGGACACAAAGCCCTTCCATGCCTGCTCATGTGTGGGTACTTTCACCACAGGCCTCAGAGGCCGACCATTGAGCAGGCTGAGAAGATGAAAGGCGTAGCTTGTGCACGTTCAACGCTGCAAACGTTCAACGTGAAACATTCAAAAAAGATTCACTTGAATTTGTTGCTGGTCGGAATGACACTTCTGTCGTAATTTACATCATATTACAGCAGTTTTACCGTCAGAAACTGCCTGGCACATTGTCCTGAGCCCAGAGCAAGGATTCTGCCATCTCCTGACCCAAAATGTTTGAACATCAAGGATCATGCCTGAGGCTGAAAATTCAAGCTGTCCATCAAACCACCAGAAACAATGAACAAAATTGAACATATTGAACAAATATAGAAATTATGTAGTAAGTCATAGTAAGTCCAGCTGTTGCCGAATGTTCACGCCAGATTCGTGTCCCAAGGGCGTCCTTCATCTCCTTCTCCCCTTCCCATCTCTGGATGGCTGGAACAGGATCCCCTCAGCGATTCAGTGCCAGATCAGTAGGATGTGCTCAAATGTCAATAGGATTCAGTTGGTTCATGTTGGTTGGTGTTGGTTGATGTTGCTTGTCTTACAGTAGATCCAATCAGTGAGATTGGTCCGAGATCACTGCAGCTGTGAATTGTCGACAACTCAGCTGATACCGATGTCATGGAAATGAGTGGCTGGAATAATGCAGGGTCAGCCACATCTATGCAATATATTGCAATATATCGCGATATGCTAAAATTCAAGATGTACCCAACCTGCATGCTGAGAAATTTCAACCATGTTTTTCTCCATGGCCCTGTTGCCCTGCCTCCTACGCCAGAATATTGGGAAGAGCCTGCCAAAGGTTGCACACTTCCGTCAAGACCAGAATACTGGGAAGAACCTGCAACGGGTTGGCGCAGTGGCTGCAGGTTCTCTCTTGTTTGTCTTGAATGTTATTTGGCTTTGTCTGAAAATGGGGAATACCTAATACCATCTAATGCCTAAAATGAATTCAAATGGCAATTTTATGGGGAAAATGATGATCAACATTGATCAAGCATCAATTTTTGAAACTCTTCAGACAAACCCGTTTCTCATAGACCCTCTTATGAGCACCCCATCCTTCAAAGCTTCCCGCAAACTCAAGTGCTGAGATGTCTACTTGAGTAGCACTAGCTGTATTGTGTACCATTCCATAATGGAACATAATGGACATATGTGATTGATATCATTTTATATCTAGCATTGTCTCAAAAATGACCTGTGCATTGAACACTTTCCTCTGAGAGAGCTCTGCACCACCAACTCTTCAGCCCAACAGTCAATGAGTCAATGACCGTCTGTGCCTATGCTGTCCTTGCTGCCGGAGCGCTTTTTTGGCCTGACACATGAGCCAATTCTTTGGGGGACGTGGAGCGGGTGGAGAGGCGCTACAAGAAGTCAGAATGATGAGAGATCGAAAATGAGTCCTGCAAGACATCGATGGATAGGTCCCCGCGAGTTATCCAGGTCTTGCACTTTTACCCATCCCCAACGGTTCCATAATGTTCCATATAGACATCAAACTATATCAAACTATGGTATATTGGGTATGATCATCCCATCATGCATCTTTCGTCGGTAAAATGGGATCCTAAAACCTGCCAGTGGGATGACCATGAACACTGCTCCGGTGCAGTGTTCGCCCCTCCACTTGGGATCCGCAACGCTGCAGTTGTGGCCGGAAGCGCCTTTAACCAGGGATCATCCCAAAGCTCCACTGAACATCCAGTGGTTTCAACTGATCTATGGTGGTCAAGGCCCAAAATATCCACAGCAGCTAGGAATGGAATAGAGATTTCATGTGATTTGAATAGAAGCAACTAATACATGACATTGGACCGCTTGATTGAGCAAGCAACCAAAATCATGGGGTCGGCTCCGTAATTTAAACACACCACAACCAGTTGATATCGCAAAAAATTCTCGGTTGCTTATCCTCAACTGTGGTTGGTCAATATCCTTGATTCTAATGGCAAAATTGGTTGAATCCCATGTACCACAATTAAGTTATGAATTGTGTGGATTCAATCTCCGTTCTTGTTGGCTAAAGTATGATTAAAGAAAACAACTTAGTGTGGCTGATAAACATCACAAGTCTGGCTCATAAAAACCGATGTTGGTTAAATCCGCGTATTTTTGCTATGTAAGTGATGTGTAAACACCCCGTGTCGCGGGCATATAAATGCTTCAAACTCCATTTTGATCATGTAAAACATCCCAAAGCTTTGAATTTTCAAAATCCACACAAATCCGCTGTTCGCATCTTTGTTGCCCCCAAAAAGCACATGTTTTTTTGTGGGTCAAAGTCCCCGGCAGCTTGCCTTGGCCGCTGCCACCGTTGCGGTCGCTTGCACCGCCGCGGTCACTGCAGGGACTGGGACTTCCGCGGGCTGCGAGGGCTGCGAGGGCTGCGATGGCTGCGAGGGCTGCGATGGCTGCGAGGGCTGCAAGGGCTGCGGGGACTGCGCCGGCTCGGGGGTGCCGCGACCTTCCAGAGGAACAGCAAAGGCTTTTGTAAGGTTTGTAGGGCACATCCCGGCCGGGGGAAAAGTCAATGTTTTGATGATAATTTGTTGATATTTTTTGTACATGTTATCTTTTTTACAATTGTACTTCTGATTGTTTGAGTTGATGTGTTTTCATGGTGGGAGAAAGTGGGGCGCAGAATTACTGTACTGTAATATATAAACTTATTAAGGCAGAAAACTAGGATTCGCCCTTTGCCCTTTAAGATTTTTTCAACAGGCATCCAACCTCGAAATCTGTGTTCCACTATCAGGTTCATGTTACATGTTGCGAGGGTTGAAATCGCACTCAAACAAATTGCAAAGGGGCCGGTTTGTAGTAGAGGCTACGGAAACTACATGCAAGTTGCAGCATTATCTCGTGGTGATACCTCTGATGGTTATTCTCGCATTGCCACGTGAACGAGGGTGGATTCCACGACTGAAGCCAGAACAGTTCGTACTCGGGTCAAATCTGTTCAATGGATTGAGTCTACATTGCTACATTTTTCACAAGAACATACAAGGACAGCATCAACAAACACACCTGGAACCACCACAAAGCAGCTCAGACAACACAAGATGGATTTCAGGGCTCTTACTTAGAACAAAATGCCCAAAGACAGAGATCCAACAGACGTCGGCTACCCTGCCCCTCCTTGCGTGAGCTGAGTAGCAGGAAGCCTGATATCGGTGCAAAATGGTGCAAATTTAAATGCGTAGTTCAAATTGGACGGGTCGTGTATAAAAGCACCCCCAAGAAAATTGTTCAAATAGGAAATGTGAAAGCCTGGTAAAATAGTGATAACTTACCTTTTATCGTCTAGAAGGCTTGAAGGATGCTATAATTGATGATACTTGAAGGCTCTCTTAGAACGATGAATGATATGTTGGTGAGATTTGATGATAATCAGAACCAAATAGGATCCAGCAACAGCCAACAACAAGTCCATCAACATCCAACAACAACAACTCTTCTTGGATGTGCATCCCAGGAATCGTAAGCGGCTATTTGGATATTTCAATATCTAAACATACACCCCATACGTATTGTTCACATCATGAATTCAGGATATTCCAAATATCGAGATATATGCAGTATATATAAATGTATATAATACACATAACCGGGCTATTCAAATCCGTTTACCATGTTTTATCCAGGTTTTCTCATCGTTTACCCAGCCTTTCCCGTGGTTTGTCGCTGCCGAGTTCCGCACGTTCGCTCCTGCGGTGTGGGCTGTGACACCGGGGGCGTCGCCAGGCGCGCAGAGGGAGGAGGAGTCGACCTGAGATGAAACAAAGGGATGAACAAACCGTGGTAACTTTCATGGCGATATCTTGAGGGATATCATATGATATCATATGTGTATATATATATATATTGATGGATATATATATATATGGGTGTATTGTATGTATATATACAGTATATATAATATATATAGAGAGAGAGAGACATTATCGGATATTAGATATATAATGGGATATAATTGGAGATATCATCAGTAAATGGGAAATGCCATATGTTAAAAAAAATGGGGATATAAATGACCAACAAATGATGGGATTTTTCATGGCGGGAAATCAAGAAATGGAAAAAAATCATGTAAGTTCAATACTAACAACCAACATACAACCAAAACTAATTGGGATATACATGGATATACCCTCTGGTAATCAAACATGGCAGGCAATTTCCCATTGCTAGGCTAGAACTCATTATTTGTAGATCATCTTCCTAGGGAAATCATTGGTTTTCCACATCGAACTGTTAGTTTATTCCAGGTTAATTGTTTATATAATATAGTCTCATGAAAGATACTTGGTATCAATTTCTTGGAGGACCATATCATATCATAGCCAATTTTGGGTATAATCAGAAAACAGTGTTTTGTATTGCATATGATTTATGGGTGATTGATATTATGTCGTACTAGTATCATATAAGCGGGATTGGTACGTTGGAGTTGGGTAACTAACAGTACTTCGGTTGCTGGTTGCAACCCCATCCCAGAGATGTTCGTGATCAATCCCAGGTTGACTATGGTTGACTGGAATTTAAAACGTATTTGAGACCACCAACCAGCTTGAGTACAATATGGCAGTGTGTCAAAACCTTGTACCCCTGTAGTTCACATCAAAATAGCTGGGATTTATGGATGTGAATAACCCACTAAAAATGGTATTAATAGGTTTTGATTCATAGCCATACAGAGCTCTGGTAATGGTAAGATGGGTGTTGAATTTGGTACCCTTTCTTGGAAAATTATGCCCCATGGAATGAAGTGTATTGGCCATTGGATGCCATTGGGTAAGCAATAAGAGATAATGAAGCAATGCTAGTGCATATGAGTACAATATAAAATTATCTACCGAAAGTAACAACAGCAATGGAAGATAAAGCAAGAATAATTGGTAAATAACCCCAGCTGGTACATGGCAGATTCAAATTGTGATTAAAGAACCTCATTTAAAGACCAGTCTTTATCCACTATCTGTAAGTAGGATAATGGCAAAATGACAAACTAAGAGTGGTATTAGTAAGTTGTGATACAGCCAGCAGTAACTGAGATAAAACCGCATACATGGGCAGTTGCTTGTTTAAATCACCCATCCTGGAGTTGTTGGTCGACAATGTCAATGAGTACTCAAGCTGTATCCTGGAAGCCATTTTTAGGCAGCCATGACAATAACCTAGTGGAGGAAAGCCAACACACATTCCCACCTTTCTTCCGGACATGAAATCCAACTGTTCTTGTTTTGGTATGAAGATGTTCTTTTTCTGAGGCTCCTAGCCTTCCCTGTGCTGTTTCTTGATGGTTCCTAATCTCCGTGCCCCCCAAAAAAAAACTCTGGACCCAACAGACGCCCTGGTTGTTTCCATGACAAGATCAAGGCCTCGTCTGAAGTGGGTTCGCCGGAGCCAGGGAGGATGAAACCTTGTCAGAAACAACAGGTGCCAAAATGAGGAAATCAAAGAAATCGATTGAAATCCCGAAACACAAGCACATTCAGGTACAGTAGAGCTCATGTTGGCTTTAGATCTGAGATGAACCACCCTCGACCACTGCAAACAATGATTTATCTGGACAATAAGAAGCAGTTCCCAGTCATCATCTGCAACTTCTGCCATCTCCAAACACCAGTGGGTTCCCACACCCCCCACAGTAAATCCATCACCAGTGGGTTCCCATCTCTGAGTATCGGACTGCCACTGAGGAACCCTCCATGTCCGGATGCCAAACCTCATCCTCTTCTTCCGTCTCTGGCCTGGGAAAATCATGCAGGTCATGGTGCCAGAATATGATGGGAAATAATTGTCATAGTCGTAGTCACAATGGTAGTAATAATACGCGTAATAATAGTAATGACAATATTGTAATGATCATAATAATACTAATATATACTAATATACTAATAATAACAATAATAATTATTGATAATAACAATGAAATACGCTGATAGTGATAATGCGCAACTGTGTCTAGGATTCTCCAGGAAGAGATTTGGCTACTGACCTGATTTCAGAGTCAGACCTTCCAATAGGAAACTATCAACTGCCAGTAAAAATGTAGTGAATAATCCTGTTCCCCTAACATTAAAATACATTAAACATCATTAAACACCCGCTAAATGGATGGGAAGCCAGAAAAACCTTCAAAAGCTATCAGTGAAGCCATCGCACCTTCGAAGCTCCTCAGGAAAGCGCCTGGTGAAGCCGCTTTAGCCAACAGAAAAATACAGAAAACCTCCAATATGGTTTATTAATCGATATTGGGTTTTAAACCTCCATTATGGATCATTATGGTTTAAATTTTGCCACATTGATATGTCATTGATATGTCGCAAAACACTGGTAGTTTCATTGATGCTACCGGCGCGGCTAAGGCTCGGGCTGCGGAACCGCTGCCAAAACCGTCTTCCGAAGGCTGTGGTTCTCACGCCGCAGACCTATGGATCCATAGGGAGAATTTTCATAAAGAAACAATTCTTCCTCCCTTGTGGCAATCATTTGTCAATATATAATCGGTTGGAGCAGCCCCGAATTTAGCAGGATTGATTAAAAACAAAGATGGTGTTCGACATTCTTTAATATCTAAATTCTATCATTTTCTTCACATAGGTAAAGCAACATCACAGATATGAATCATGGGATGATCATGGATTATCCTTTCGTATCGTATGACCTGGTGACCCAAGACGGGTTTTCTCCATGAACGCATCCACCAATGTTCATGTCACATGATCTGGAGCAACTCCTGAACCAGTCGCAACAGCAGATGAACTGGCTTTGGCAGCACACGAGTCCACCAGTTCCTTCACAACATTCAGCAAACAAACCGGTGTCATATCCCTATCGGGTCTGAAAGCATTTTGTAGCCAGGTTAACCCTGACATCAAACAAACATCAAAGCATTTTGATCAGTTGTCATGCTCCAATTGCCATGGAATCCTGGGGAAAGTGATGAGTTTGACCGGATTGAGGGTCAGACTCTCCACGTCGGCTTCCAAGCCCTTGAGCACCGAGGCCAGTTGCTTCACCAGCTTCCTGGCCATGGATTAACGGCCAGTGTCAAAGTTCCCTGAAGGGTGACCACTTTCATAGAAGAAAGTGATATTTGGCAACTTGATATTTGATTCAATTGATAGGACCTAGTATATTTGGATGGTAATTTTGGGCACCAAATGGGACAAAACATGACAAAACCAATGATTGAGGGGATGGCTGGCGTCATGATGAGCTCAGATACTCAAGACCTATGGCCCGTAGCAACAACACTGCTAAGGATATCAACACTCAATTGCAGAATTCTCATCATGATTACTGCTGTTAGATGGATGAGCTATATACTTGAAATTACATGCTTGGGTCGTATGTCATACAATGCTAACCATAGTTGAAATGGACACATCTCCACCACGCTGATGAATAACGGACTAACCGCAGCACCAAAACGCCAGGGCCACGCGGTGTCCCGGCAATGCTCCAGGATGTCCTGGTTTCGTGATGTTGGCAGCTGGCATCCTTTTCCAAATAGGAAGATCATGGGTTCATTGCCCATAGTGTTTTGTAAGATTTGGGAAGTTCTTTTTTCCAGGCACTTTATCATTCTGTTGTTGGGATCATTCTGCCTTTGTAGTGAGATTACGTTTCGAAACATCAAAAAATAAAATAGCTGGAGTGGCGAGGATCAAAGGCTCCTGTTGATTTCCTTCCTCTTTCTCCTTCTCGGCCTGTTGTGATAACACCTTGAGCACAGCAGGACACTCACTTTACAACATTTGCCTTTGTCCAGAAGAGACATGGGGATAATATGGGATAATAGCTATCTTAATTCCCAAAACTGATGACCCCAAGCATCAAATCTGGAGGTACAAAAAAAAAACATTTTCAGACTCAAAACATCTCGGATAAATCATTGGATTAAGCACCGGCCCGGAATATGAAAAAAGAACACATACGTATATGCATAGCTGTAGCATCCGCATCCTGCATCAGTTATAGAATCTTAACCAAAGTATATAACAATAATAAAATATAGATTGTTATAGATTAATACTGGATAATGTATAATGTATATAATTAATGTATATGATAATATACCGTATATCAATATCAATACAATTACTTATTGGATCAACCCAACCACACAAAAACAGCTTTCTTCACAGACTCGCCAAGGGACGTGTGTGCTCGTATAGACCACATCTGGCTCAGAAGACCTTGGGTGACGCATGGCGACAGCTGGCCCCCCCAAATACCTTTGGGGGGAAAATGAGCTAAGTCTGCGAAGTATAGAGATAACATATGAATCATATGATAAAATGAATCATTAAGGAAAAAACGCCCCAAAGTGGCAATCATTTATATACCTACGCTAGATTTGTGCAACCCTGAAGATGGTTGGTTGATTGTTGATATTGTTGGTTGATTGGTTAACTTGTTGGTTGCTTGGACTTCCAGGCACCCAAGGCTGTGGTTTCCTACTGATATTGGTCCGTTGGTCGCTGTCGCTGTCACTTTGTTTCCATATTTGCTGTCATCCAATAAAGCACTTCATTTTGCTGATATGTTTTGAGTCTTCATACTAGACGCCAACAGGATATCACGTTGTTTCATAGATGATCGATCACACCATAGACAATGACAAGAGCTTACGAAGATTTTTTCACGGTCTGTGCTTAGCATACCCACTGCTTGCAGCTCAAGTCAGAATTCTGACAAAATTATATATATATATTTCAATATTTATACACTATATAATATTATATAGTGTATATATATAATATATTTCAAGTCCCAGAAGCGGTGGTTGCCAATCCGCATCACCACCTGGTAGGCGAATCGCCGGTCCCAGCAAGTGTCCCTGGCCATGCTGGGAGGCTTCCACCGGCAGAAATGGGGATTGAAACAGAAACCATCCCCGAATGCCAATGGTTTACAGCAGTAAAGCGAATAGTAAACCTCCAACTTTGGCTATTCACACAACCAATTTCAAGTGAAAATGGGGATGGTCTAGCTATATTGGGTTCGCTGTTTAAATGACTTCTTCTAATATGAGTTGGTAGGGAAGAGTCAATATAACCTCTGGTACCCTCTGGCAACCAATCGTGGGCTGGCCGGAGAATCTGCCCATAAAGGTAAAACATATTATGTCATATTATATTATATTATATTATATTATATTGTATGTATTATTATGTAATTACTTATATACATATGTATGTGTTTATAGGTATAATAATATTGTATGTTTGACGATATTTGACCTGAACATGGGAATTTCTTTGGTGAAAGTTCTGCAGGAACTCCAGAAATCACCTGATCTTTTCCCAGGCCTCTGCAGCTGGAACTGCTGGCAATTGCACCTGACATGCCTCAGATGACCAAGGCCAAACGATTTGGGGATCATGGGGATCCACGATGTGTGTATGTGTATATATATATATATATATATCGGTGAAGTCTGAAGGGTCCAAGTTTGCTTAAGTTGGTTGAGAAGTCGGTGCTCTACTTGTTTTTGCGAGCCCGGAAAGTTGACAAACAAGTTGAGCTGAGGGTCTTGTATGTACACTTCCCATGATGTCCAGTGGAAAACCCAGCCCAAAGAATCGCAGCAAAACATTGCAAAACAGTGTTGTCTGATGATGTCTTCATGACAAACAAAAATCTTGCTAGCTGCTAGCAAATAAGTCTATTTAAACAAGTAGCAAACCCTTGACTACTTGGATGAACTTGGATGCGCATCCCAGTTAGTGGCTGACAATCCTGAGTCCCCCATTCTTGGACAGTATTTAACCATAATATGCCTTAATTATCCACCACTTACAGCCATTTTTCTGATGTATTCCAAATTTGGTTTGTGGAAATCCAACAGTGTGTTTGTTGAATCACCAATCTCGGGTTGTGTGGTTTTTTTTATGTTTGTACCCAGTTTTTGGCGGCTGATTACCGTATGTTTTTTTCCCCTTCTCGTGGTGAACATCTCCTCAGTTCTTTTGTTCCCAAGAAAATCACCGGGTGTTCCCCTCCCCATCCTTTTGGTTAGTAGTTTCAACCCTTGAAAAATATGCTCGTCAATGGGGATCACCATTCACTATTTCCAAGTTTGATCCACCATGGCGATCGCAGGATCTCAGGAAAGCGCCCAAATGGAGGTTCCAATGGGAAAATCCCCGAACTAAACCATTCGAACCTCCATTAATCCCCTCATTTACCCCAATTAAACGAGTCAGGCCAAAATCTCATGGCTGGAAAATCTCCAGCAAAATGGATGGTTTGATCGGAAATTTGCCTCTGGGATAAAGCCAGTAGGTTGCAAGACCTGGGGAGGAACCATGGTTTTGTAGAGGATGGTCTCCCACATATTTTGGGCCCCAATGGGGGTGTTTCATATTAGGGTAAGGGATTGCATGGGATTTACATCACGAGTTTTTCGGTCTTGTTAAGCAGCAAGAGTGGGGGTTGGATCATCGAACACTGGGTTTTAAGACCTTCTGAGTATGAAGTAATTATCAAAAAAACATGTGTTAATATGCTTTACTCATCAAACACATGGTCGAGCTTTGGGTTCGAAAAAACACCAGAAATGGGAAATCGCAGCCTGGCAGCAGCCTCCAAATGGATGGTCAACACTAAACATGACCGAGACCCTTATTGCACCTGTATCCAGAATCATAAATCCACAATGATAGTTATTTTTTGTCAGTGGCGCTTTGATCCCTGAGAACTTTTAAATGGGGATTTTTCAATATAGCCCTGAACATAAAAGTAACTGGTAAATGTATGTTTATCATTGTTTATCATTGTTTATCCCCCGGAAAGTATGGTTCTTACACATCCCGCCACGCCTGAGGGGCCACGTAAGGTGAGCTGGTCGGAGCTTGTGGCGGGACAATTGTCCTGGCTCCATGGTATACGGATGTATACCGAAGTGTGGTGTCGGTGTAGGCGATAGATGGCTGTATAGCAACCAGTGAAAAATTGCTGGAAAACTGTTGGCAATGTGGAAATGATATGATTTTTTGGGATATACAAGAACCATCAAGAAGCCAAACCTCCGGGAGCCTATGACATCCTTTCAAAATTGTGCCATGTCTTTGGGGTGCAACATATCAGATCTGTGTCACCAAGGTGAAGGCAACAGTCTTGAAACGTTCCATCTGTGCAAATTAATATGTCAAAAAAAAGAATGATCACCACGATTCACCAACCTTTACTGGCATTGAATCATTATATATCATTATATATCACTATATATCATTATATATCATTATAGATCATTATATATATATATATATATCATATATATATATATATCATATATATCATATATATCATATATATATCATATATATATATATCATATATATCATATATATATATCATATATATCATATATATATATCTATTGAATTTCACGAGGTCTTGGGTTTTTGGGATTTTTACGGTATATTGGGTTTCAAAGTCAAAATGCATCATTTCGAGCAACCTGCGAGCAGAAGGGTCGTGAGGAAAAGTGTTGAATGTTGTGATTTTTGTTGAATCAATGGTCCACAGGTCCAACTGGCGTTCCAGAGAAACTGAAACAGTCGGAAACAGTTGGAAACAGTTGGGGCTCGTACCTTTGACTCGGCAAAAAACGAGCTATTTAAAACCATTTAAGGTTCATGTTCTTTATAAACTGGTTTTGCAAAAACATGGCGGATTGACAATTTTGGCACGATCACGCCGGGCCGCTCCCGACTGTTTCCGACTGTTTCCGACTGTTTCCGACTGTTTCAGTTTCTCTGGAACGCCAGTTGGACCTGTGGACCACTGATTCAACAAAAATCACAACATTCAACACTTTTCCTCACGACCCTTCTGCTCGCAGGTTGCTCGAAATGATGCATTTTGACTTTGAAACCCAATATACCGTAAAAATCCCAAAACCCCAAGACCTCGTGAAATTCCAAGACCTCGTGAAATTCAATATATATATATATCATATATATAGCATATATATATATATCATATATATATATATATATATATATATATATATCATGTATATATATATATCATATATATATATATCATATATATATATCATATATATATATATATATATATCATATATATCATATATATATATATCATATATATCATATATATATATATATATATATCATATATATCATATATATATATATCATATATATCATATATATATATATCATATATATCATATATATATATATATCATATATATCACATATATATATATATATATCATATATATCATATATATATATATATATATATCATATATATCATATATATCATATATATCATATATATCATATATATCATATATATCATATATATCATATATATCATATATATATAATATATATATCATATATATCATATATATCATATATATCATATATATCATATATATATATATATATCATATATATCATATATATATATCATATATATCATATATATATATATATATCATATATATCACATATATATATATCATATATATCATATATATCATATATATCATATATATAGATATATATATATATATATATCATATATATCATATATATCATATATATCATATATATCATATATATCATGTCATATATATCATATATATATATATATATATCATATATATCATATATATCATATATATCATATATATATCATATATATCATGTAATACACATATCTCTTCTCCCTCTCTCACTATATATAGCTGAGTAATGTTTATTCACACTATCTCAATCTATATCATACATATATCATACATTATGATCCATGATACAGTAGGAGAAAAAAAACACGGCTGGTGGGCTTAGTCCTTGCGCTTGCCGACATGTTCGGCACGGTCTCCTTGAGGTCATCAGGTTTACCGGGTTTACCGAGGATTTCAATGGGAATCTCATGAGATATCCTCAACTTTTAGCAACTTGATGTACCCTCTGGTAAACTAACATAACTATGGAAAGATCCACCATTTTCTAGCTGGCTAAATCCACGAACTAAATCACCATGTTCAATAGCTATGTTAAATTACCAGAGAGTATGTGGGATTATGATGATGATGATGTCTGAAAATGGGGTGAGCATCCCCCAATTGATTATTTTGTTTGGGGAACTTGATGATTCAGCATCAAATTTTGGGGGACCCTGTTTTCAGACAAGTCCATTACATATATTATGTAGTCTTGGGGGAAAGGGGAACTCCATACGTATCATGCAGATAAAAATACAGTGTATATATATATAAATGGGATCAAACCATGATATAGCAGTGATGGGAAAATACGTAACCAACTCACACCTGGTTATAACGGGTGTTAAAAGAATCAGTAGTTGGGAACAACTGGGATATGTCACCTGGATGTGTGACACGCGTGACATAGGTTGGGGGTCAAACCACCTACTGTATCTCAAATTACCTCAACATATTTGTCCTCATCCCAGGTAGGATCGAAACACAAAGTCTCACTACCGGCCACTACCTAACTGCTCATATGTGTAGCTGTTTGTGAACAATCGTGAACAGCATTCAACAGCATCAAGGACAGAGTTGATATTCATATTTCCCGCAGTTGAACTGGCTGACTTTCATGATCAATTTGGATCAAGTGGGCATGGATCAAAACTGACCAAACATGGAATGATTAGGATATCTTCGGATGGTTTACCGCCACCCAGCTATTGAAAATCACCATTGAAATAATGCGTGTACCGTATATAAGGTTATATATATATATAAGCTATAAATGGATAATAAATTTCCCATTTTCCCATGCAACAAGCTACCTTAAAGGCTTAGACAGGGAGAGCTCCTCCGTCTCCCAAGAGGTCCATGGCGCCGAGGGCGAGGGCATCTGCACCTGACGCCAGGAGTTGGGATTTCATCACAAACAAAGTGTCAACATCCACAATATGTGAAATGAATAATTAGACATGATATGTATATAATATGATATAATATGTAATTTAAGTCTCAATATAAAGATTATGAAGTTAGTAAGATTACCAGTGCACTCATCAAGCGTTCTCATGGTTCCCACTGCAACCCCACCTGGCACTGCACCGGCGGTGCTTGTGCCTGAGGCCTGTCGGAGCATCTCACAGCATTCCAACAGGCCATTGATTTCATAGCCATTGTTCTTTTTCGATACTTCCGCCCCGTCACAGCCGGGCGCATATCATGGAAAAAGGTATACAATAATCTTGATATGAATATGTATGTGTGTGTATATATTATATATATATATATCATTAGCTCTAGACAATCAAGAATCCACTCTCCATGCGCCCAAAAATGGCTGCTGAGCATGTGCGCCTGACAGGCACCTGTGCCACCGCGGCAGGTGCCACAGGCGCCACGGCCACATGGGCCACGGGCGGCGCCACATGCGGCGCCACGGGCGCCACGGCCGGCGCCACGGGCGCCACGGCCGGCGGTGCGTGGCTGCCGGAAGGTGCTGCGCCTCGCGGTGGCGGGGCGCAAAACCCAGGGCCCCGGTGAAATGGAGGGATAATGGGGTAATCTCTGGGAATTTAACAGCTTGCTATGGAAAATCACCATTAATAGGTGAACCATCCATATTATAGATGGGATTTTGACATAGCTATGCAGCTATGTTAAATTAATTGGTTGTATATCTGCCATTGTGGTTGCATGGTGGTCCAAGATATTGAATGGTGCGAAATCAGGAGATGATTTGAAAGAGTCAGTCTATTCGGATATATTATTCGGATAATGTTATATAATTTTGGGATGATTCAGAAAGGACCATTACTAGTTCTCCAATTAAACATAGACCTTGCCAAATTGCGGGAAGATTACATTCCCTTTAAAATGTGTTATTCTCAGAATCTCTATATATATATATATTAGTTTGCGGGGATGATATGGTGTGAAATTCTGGGATTATTAATGATTCAAATAATCTGATGTTGAGCGTAGGAATTTTGACAAATGTGGTACATATAAGTCATATGTTTGCCAACGTTTGCCATGTTTGCGATATGTTGGCGATATGTTGGCGATATGTTTGCCAGATTTACCATATATATATGCTATATATATGATATATATATATATATATACACACTGTGTATAAATAAGGATTTTATATTATATATAGTATATATTATATTGTATATAGTATATACTTTTGTGAACAAATTGATCCTTGTTCTGGATTATCCCTTTTGATTGTAGTACCGGTTGTGCTGGTAGTGCAGGGCAACGTCACTGCATGGCGTTCGGAGAACGGTCTTTTTCCTCGCGCATGACTTCAGCCAAATGATTGGCAGTCCATGCATCGCTGACTACATGCTCAGCATGTGAAATGATTGTATTACCTAGTTCCCTTTCGCGCCCCCCATGCCTACGGCATCTTCGAACCGTAGGCACGAGAGTGGGAACTTTGAATTAAATCCTTCTGCTGCTCGAATTACGCCTATGTACATAAAACGTGCCATTCGGATCCCCCTTCCCCACATACCCGTCGGGTATAATGATTCAGGGTTCACCTACTCTTTGGCTGTCGATGCATCGGCGCTTCTTCAAGCTATACAACGCGAATTATTGCTAGCTAGCATCTACTTTTCTACGTTGGCTAAGCATGCCACTCACCCGTCGGGAGAAATGGATCGCCTCGCTACCAAAGATTTACAATGCTAACTAACGAATTCACGTGCACAATGCAGAATCTCGTGCAGATTGGGAATATCAAAATTCTTGAACCTAAGCGAATTAGTCTAATGCCTCGCTCAGTGTCCACTCAGTTGGTCGTTTCCTGATCATCTGTTCACAAAGACGGTAAACATCTTGTAGTCCAGTGATCATTTTGACGGATCGAAGTAATTGGTTTACTGCTCACGGCGGACTTTCTTCCATTGAGGTGCTGTTGGAGTTCTCTCCCATCCTGCCGCACACTTCGGAGCAGCTTTCGGCGATGAAGGTTTTGCAGGCGGTGCCTTTGATGGTTCATGGGATTTCGGCATAGCCTTGCCCTTTGGTGCACTAGCCGATGAGGATGATGCTGAACCAGTGCCTTCAGGTGCCTGTGAAGGTTGCGCAGTCGGTTTAGCAAACTTAGAAGCTGCAGTATGTCCAACCGCTTTGAATACTTCACTCACCACTTCGTCGCCAAGGGTTGGAGCCATCTTCGTTTTCATCTCGGTCTTTCCCCTCTGCGCCTCGGCCTCGGCCAGCTGAATAGCATAAGCCATCTTGCTGACAAAGTTTTGAGGTAAAGGAATGCCACATTGTTGGGCGGCAAAGAGCAGTTCTACTCTCTGTTCTTTCTCCCTCAGGCTCAGATATACCGAGAAAGCTGGGAGTTCGATGCAGTTGGGGAAGCCGTGGCTCCCGGAGCGAAAGAAGGTGTATGACTCGTGCTCCGGAAAGGTTCCTTTGAGCAGTCGTCGAAGGAAGTTGCTGATGGTTACTCGCATCTCCTGTTTCCCTTGGGCATCAGCCTGCATTCGGTTCATTGGCATGAGAAAGCCTAATGATTCAGGAGTGTACCCAGCGCGTACCAGAAATTCCATCATCTTCTCATAGATTTCCAAAGTCTTGATGACAGGCATCATCATGTTTCTGGGTCGCCCTGAGTATAACTTCTCTCCTTCTGACCATGAATTCCTCTTCCCTTTCTGCTGAAAGAGTTCATCTAACTCCAGCTCCGTCGGTCGCTTGAGGTTGCCATCCTGGTCTTCTCCTGTATAAGGACAGAAGTCGTCCAGGTCCAGCCGGACTCGCTTGGTTTCCGTCATCATCTCATAGTACTCCTCTGGGGTCAGAGTGACTCTCTGTTTGTAGTAGAGCCTGAACATAGTGATGACCTTTGACATGACAGCATTGTCATACAAGTGAGCCGCGGCCTCGGAGACATCATTGTTGATAAGTCCGTCTTCTGGCATACCCTTGCTGCCGCTCTCGAGGTTCTTGGTCCATGCTGGAAGTTTGGAAGAGGATTCATCTTCAGGTTCGACTTCCATTTCATCTTCGTCTTCTGCAACGATTTCGTCGTCTTCCTGTTGGGCTTCCTCCTCCTGATCCATTTCTTCATCATCGCCTTCGTTGTAATCGACCTCGTCGGGATTGAAGCCATAGTCGTTGGATTCGGATACGTTTTCTTGTGCTTGATGGACCGTATCCTTGAACAACGATTCTTCTTGTCGTCGAACCTCTTCATCGATCTCTTTCTTCGTGGCCTCATCTTCATCGTCTTCAGGAGCTTGTAGCCGATAGGGACGGATTCCACAACTTTCCAGTTCCGTCCAGCAAACTAGACACACTGCTAGTTTTGTCGGCGTCTCATTGAGACAGTGAGGACAATGGCGGCAACCTGATGTTTGCACCCTTTTGCGTTCGACTATGTAGTCAATCAGCTTGATGCGAGCCAGGTATTGTTCTTGTCCGCCAGGCTTGATGAGGTCGTTCTTGAATTGGTTGACGATGTTCATGGCATTCATGGCGGTTTCGTCAAACGGTTGATCTTCGGCGTCGATGCATTGACTTGCAACCCTCGAGATGGACTCCTTGGTGGCTACCGTTCTTGATTTGACAGTTCCAGACCGAACTACCTGGTCGTCGCCCGACGGGACGAACAACCGGAGCCATGTCTTATTGTTTTGGTCTTTTGGGTCCTGAATCCATCCTCCTTTGATTGCCGAGAACGGGATGATCTTTGGTGAGACGATCTGTCCCGAGTCAGTCAGTCGACCGCCATATTCCACCATCAAGGTCTCGGTCGGGATGAACAAGCAAATGTAGTCCCCTTTTCGCGTATCAACGCTCTTCGTGATAGTCCATGATCTGTGATCCCATGGCACATACGGGTTGAAGAACGTGAACATCCGATGACCTTCTCCAAGACCTCCTGGAATTAATCCCTGCCTCCAAATGCTTCGAAGGTTGGTCTTCTTGGTGATGTGGAAACAAACCGGTAACGACAAAATGGTGTTGGGCGCGATTGGATGTGAAAGTAATGAGGACAGCAATGAGACGTCGTCCCTTGAAGATCCTTCTTTGTGCCCCGTAGGAGCACGGACCGCCACAGGGTAGAGCAGTAGACCTTCATCAGGAATGTTCGTGTTCGCATCGACTTTGTTGTCAATGCACGTCAGGCTGGTGCGCTCGATGTCCTTGTTGATACCAAATGCCAAGACTTGTTCACGAACACGACGTCCATACCGGGCACAGTGGAACATGATCTTGAAGAGCAACGTCATGCGGTAGTTTGCCTCATCGACGTTCCATGCACTCTGATCATTTGCTCTTCCTTTTGGAGCAAGGAATACGTGTGGCCAGCGTGCGTACTCGTGCCTCCAGATAGACTCACATTTGAGCACCTCCTCTATGGGCACCCAGCCGGCGTCATCACATGACAGACTCTGTTGTTCTGATACCTTCCCCACGTTGTGCCGCAGGATCCTGTTTAGTGATGTACTCACCTTGTCCTCGTAGGTATTGAGTCGGTTGCCAGTCTCGAATCGGTAGTTGGCCGCATATTCTACACCGCCAAAGTAAGAGCAGTTGAAGAAATGGGCCCCCGTGGTCGGGATGATTTTCAAGAAACCATCTTGCGGCGCCTCGACTCTCTTGTAGAAGGGCTTCCTGATGTTGTTATCAGAGTAGCTTGCCATAAAGTCTGGCACTGACCAAGAGTCACCTCCTCCTCTGACAATAGCGTCTCTGACCACTTCGTTGAGGTCAACAATGTTCTGTGGTCCTAGCTTTGTAACATCACGTCCTTCTATGCAGAATCTGCCATACTCATCGAGGTCACCAACTTCAGACATAGTTCTGATGCTGTCGTACCATTGGTGTTCACCAAACCTCGATTTTGTGGGTTCATCCGTTTGCCCCGACCCATCAGTAGCACCTGAACCGTCCTTCTTGTGCTCAGGAGGCTCCATATCGACGTCATCAGATGTTGGACTATCAGCCTCGAGCGACGCTCGGACGGCCTTTAGCACTTTTCTGACTTCATCTCTCTTCTCATGTTCACATTCAAGATGGCCATGTTGGGTGCTACCACAATACAAGCACACGTTGACATCCTCAGAGACGGTGAAGAGTTTTCCCAACGCATCCAAAAGTTGTTGTTTCCCGGAATTCTCTGAGTCCCTGACCACATCGGTGGGGTCGTTCGCTGGCTCATCAGCTTCCTCCTCCCCAGGGTGAGCCGACGACTCGTCACCTGGCTTGGCATCGGCATCAGTGCCCATGCTGGCGTCACCCCCTGTGATGTTGTTCTTCCTGCGATAATGAGAGAATACCTGATCCTTCTCCCAGTCCGTGAGACAGCAGAAATTGGCCAGCGAATCATATCCGGGGATTGCGTGGATGAGCTTCATGACCCTTTCGGCTTCTGCAGTTTGCAGTGTGCAGTCGAAGGATCCCCGTCTCTTGTCATTGATGGTGCTCGAGGTTCGGGAGGTCGATGTGAATTGAGCCAGTGCCTTTTCCAATCCATTGAGATACTCAGCTGGATCAACACTAGCATTGAAAACATCTACGACTCCCTTGGCCATATTGGCCACGTCCAAGACACCAAGCCAGAACTCGATGATATCTCCAGTTTTCTCGGCAGATGCACGGGAGAATCCAAAAATCTCGTTCCTCTCCTTCACCTCGGGAACGGCAACCTTCTCGAAGAAGTCTTTGTATGCGACATTTCCGCAATCCTTTGTGACTCTATAGATCAAAAGCCACTTCTTTGCAACATCATCGAAAACTCTTTCGCGATATATGCTGAATTGCTTGCCGCGTCCGTTCCGGAAAATTTCCAGAGCTTGCCTCTTCGAAATTCTGACTCCTCCCATGTGAGATAGAGATTTCATCAAGTGCTCCCCATACGCCAACGATGCATTTGAAATCAACGAAGACGCAGTAAATGTGAGCCATGTTTGGAATCCTTGATTGATGTCAACAATGTCAACACCAAGATCCTCGAATGCAACCTTCAACCTAGCTGCAAGGAGTAGTACGGACTTCCTGGCCTCCAATGTTGGGGATGAACGCTTGTAATGGTCCTGGGTGTTGGCGGAGCAATTAATGCAATGGGTTGGTCTCGACTGGCACGTCTCGACCTCATCCATCGTCTCTGCGCCTCTACAGCTTCCGCACAGGATGTCTTCGTTCTCCTTGTCAATGGTGAACCACATGCACCGATCGGAAACCACTGGTTCCAGCTCGTGGGTGCCGACCACCGGTTCGACCCAACTGGTCTTGAACCTTTTGTCTTTGGTGAATCTGTTCACGGCGGTTCCAGGGCCTCGCTGGAAGATTGTGGTGTCGTCATTTGCATAGTCACCAGGGGTCATTTCGCCACCTGCGATCTTGAACGCCTCAGTTGGTCCGGTCATATCCTCCAGAACTTTGGCGATGATGCCCGATTCGTCAGGTTTGAACGCTCCCTCATTGAGAACTGATACATGTTCCCTATTCGTGGCACACATGAGGAAGACCCTTTGGCGAAATAGATTCTTCTCGATGACAGACCAAAATGCCGTCTTTCCCAAAGTCCCCTTCTTGGTTGTACTCAAAATCGAATACTGTTTTCCGAATTGCGAGTACATTGACCGCCACATCCTCTGATCCGATGTCACCAAGATCCCTTGGAGCCTCATCTTCTCAATCAGCTCCTCTGCGATCCTGGACGTAACAGAGTCCATTCCGTTGAACATGGAGTCATTGTTGATGGCGACCATCAGGGGTCTGGACGTAACTTGATCAAGATCGAGCACCCCTTTGACAAACTGATTCTTGAAGTCGTTTTCAAGCATGACACAATGAGGTGGTTTTTGTGCATGTAGGAACTGCAATGACAACCAAAGGTGCACAGTTATCAAACCATCGTCGACGGTATCCGTGCTGAGGTACTGCTTGACTTTGTCAAGGGTGTCGAGGAATTGCTGAAGGGGTCGTTCTGCTTCAGAATCATGGATCTTAAACACCTCGACACTTTCCCATCCCATGTCAGCTAATCCCATTTGGATGCCATGCGTCCCACTTTGGGTCCCCACGCGGAACATCAGGTCGGTGATGAGGATGGTTGTTCCAGCCCTGAAATCACCTGCCAACATGTCATGATCTCTTGGACCGCTTGGTGCATCGATGATCCTGCAAGCCAGTGGGTTGGTAATCATCTTCTTGACGCGGCCAAGGTCAGATTGGTTGGCGACATTCACGTCGTGATGCCCTGCAGTCGACAAATAACACCCTGTCCGCGTCAGCATGTACTTGCGGACAACGTGGCTGTAGCACCTCAGCCAGTCTTTCTCGGAGATGGTAGACGCGGTGTCCTCCGTCACGACTGCCGGATTGCAGATTCCGAAGACCATGCAAGCATATGCGGTCACTCTCCTCAAGTATTGTGCCCAAGGTGCTGAACCTGAAGTGCTGGCAGCTTGAGCTGCTGGGCCTTGGACGATTGATAGAAGAAAGTGATTATGCTCGTCCATCCATGCTGAGGTGATGAACTCGGAGTTCCTTTGATCGGGCATTGATGAAGTTCTGAAAAGATATCCATTCGGTACCCGAGGAATCACCCAGTCCTTTCTTGCAGGAGGTGTAGATGGCCTTGCCTTCGATGGTGGAGCTTTTGGTGGTGGTGCACTCCCAGCTGCAGAGCTGTAACCATCGTGTCCACCGGCGGTGGAACTACTAGGCCCAGTCTGTTGTTGTTGCTGTTGTGCCCGCTGTGCATCGGCTTCCCTCTGTTGCTTGTCATTCATCATTCTGATAGGTGAAGGATCCCAACCTGGATGATCCGGTTGACTTGGAGGGTTTCTGCCGTCTCTCGGCATCAGCGGGATGTCCCAGCCATCAATGTGGGAGACCTCTGTGGCTCCTTGGCCCATCTGTGTGGTGGCAGTGGTCGTCACATAGTCGCGGATACAGGAAAATGTCCTGTTCCGTTTCTCCACCTCCTCAAACATGCCCTGGTCGGCCCTCTCAATGTTGTAGCCCCCCAACTCCCATAGGTCGTCGCGGAGGTCAATGGCCTGTTTCATTCTGACCAGATCAGTCTTGATGATCCCGCTCAGGTATGACATTGATTTGAAGCTTTCCAATTTTGTCATCCACTCATGTAGCATTTTGGAGATCATGAGAATGGTTTGCAAATGGACAACAGCTGCCGTCCGTTCCAAGCTGAGATCATAACTCATTGACATCCAGTCTTCCAGGACATTCTGGACGATGATGGTTTTACCCTGGCTGCTGGTCGCTCTGGCATTGTGACGTCGGAGTGCATAGCCGAGGCTGTAGCTCTCCTCGTACATGATGTTGACCAGATATTGGATGCGGTTTTCAACTTCATATGGTTCAGGTTCTTCTCTCCGCATAACTTCAAACGACCACTTCTCCCATTTTCGACGTGCGATTTCCTCGAAGTTTGTCCTCTTTCGGATCTGGTAGCAAGGACTCCCATACGGAGGATACGTCTGGTTCAATGATCCGAGGTTTGCTGGGCTAGTATTTGCGATCTTGTCGCGCAAATCTCTGACTGTGATCTCCTTGTTGATCATACTATTTTGCCCAGTATAGTGGTCTTTGAGGGTATCCCATAGTTCATCTATTCTGATTGCGCACTCGAAGGTGCACAACAGCTGCATGATGCTTTTCTCATCTGGATTTCTAGCGGCTCCTTCCACCAATTTCGATAGTCGGGCCCCTTTGTCAATGAAGCTGATGGCAGACATCTTCAACTCATTCTCATTGGTCACTTTTGATAACATTTTCATGAGCAACCTGATTGCATGAGTCACGAACGCCCTGCCACTTCTATCCATGACAAAAGCTAAGGCCACAACGACAGGAGGAGAAATCTTCACTCGATCCAACCATTCGTCGAGGTCCTTGTCCTTGTAACCCCTGAAGTTTGCCTCCTCATAGGTTGAGAATGGAGCAGGAAGGTTGTGCTCTTGTTTCTTCTCCTGGATGAGGGACAAAGTTGATTTCAGCAAACTAATGCCTTTGGCCGCTGAAGGGATCACAAGGTCAGTACCAGCCATTGCGAAGACCGAAGAGAGGTATGCGGAATCCGGATCCGTCAAGGCGCACCAACGACGCAGGTAACAACCCGACTTCACCTTCAATCCACCTCTAACGGGATCCGGATCCGCTAATATTGATCCACGACGTGGATACAACCTCAGCTTCACCTTCACACCGCCTCGTTGGGTGATGAAGTTAATGAATAGTTGTTCATTGATGGTCTTCACGTTGGTGTTGCATTCATAGTCATTTATGATGACACATGCACATGACTTCGACTTATAGTAATCTTCCTCTTCCATAACCTTTGGTCGAAATCTCTTCCCATAAACGTTGTTAATCAACATTTGATTGGTGACACCTCGAAGGATAGCTCTGACAATCTTCTCGGTATATAATTGTGTTGCACGTGTTTCTCTGCCCGCACATTGACCGTGAGTGTGTGAGCCATCACATTTCACATGCAAGTCAAAGAACTCAACCCCCCATGATACGATCCTCCACGGTTTCTTGATTGCGGTCCCAACATCTTTGAATTGTGACTTCAAACCATACATGCATCCATCAAAGTCATGCACAGTCGATTGGGTCCCATTGATCAGAAACTTCATTCTCTCATCATTCCAATAGTCGCATCCCCGAGGTAGTTCCATCAATGCCATTGCATGCAAAACATGTACACGTTGCAGACACAATGTGAACTCCTCCCATAGCTCCCAGTATAGAAGTGCTTTCATTCTGATGTTGTGCGCTGTGACCTCACTCACATTTTTGTTTAACCGATTCCACGGTGAACCACCGGTGCAAGGTCCCGCAAAGAACACGCAGTCACTAGGACCCCTGATGCAACGTCTCCATTTTGCCCTTCCGTAGTTGGACATGAGGTTGTCATCTTCGGTAATTGTGACCACATGCATCATCTTAAACCGACTCTGTTTGTGAATCTTTGTAATGATGCTTTGCGTTTCGGCACACATGAGGAGCAAGCATGGGGTATCATCCTTCATCTCATAGACGTTGAGAGATATGGTAACGTCATTGAGTATTTTCCCGAGAAAATCAGCATAGGACTGCTTGAAGTGATACGTCAGAATCTTCCCATTCTTTCGATGTAGATTCATCTGAATATCCCAATCATTTTGTTTTCTGGTCTCATGCTTCAACTTGTAATGATGGGCTATGAACATGTCATCCAACGGAATGATTTTCATGTTCCCATCAAGGATACAGGTGACCACAGTGTCCTGGCACGATGCCCTGTCCTCCACGTCAGACCCGCTGTCCATCACATCTTTGATGTCTGCATTGGATATGATCTTGAAGGTAGTGGTCCCTGTCCAAAATTCATTTCTCTTATTGGTCTTCTCGATGTTATTCCCCACCAATCTCCATGAGTCGTGGATCAATCTTCCACTTGACTGAAACACTTGGTTGGTTTCCCGTTCATCTCTAAACCGTCTCAGCTTACATGGCAGAAAGTCAGCCTCTTTGGGGGTAAACATCTTTCTTCTTGTTATTTTGTGCACTCTCATCAATGTTGTTTCATCCTTCCATATCCATTCATCTTGATCACATTCATTTTTGGATATTTTCTTTCCCTTTCTTGATGACGTTGATGGGTTATAGGCTTTGTCTTTTGACACCCTACCAGCAATCACATCACCACCAGCGAATACAATTCGTTGTCGATTGGGATCTTTGTTTTCTGTGGGATATGGATCATCATCGGGGTCCCCCGTCGGAGGAAATCCCATTGGAAGACTACCCCATCCAGAACTCCCCCCATGAACAACTCGAAGGAGCGTGTTGATCACCCGAGCAGTACCACACGGAGCTGCATGAATGGTTGTGGGTTCATTTCCATGGGATTGATGACAAAATAGTTGACCTACTCCCACAGTTAACTGAGGATACTTCAGGACGTGAGTCTGACGAGTCGGCACCGCAGCAGCATGGAGCCCTTGTCGTGCTGTTGACGCCAGGTGTCCCGGTGAGACAACACCAGCTGATTGCCTAGTAATCACCGACGGTGATATACTAAATTGACACGGATGGTATTGGAAACAAGCTCGTTCTACCCATTGATCAAAACGGTCTTGTTGTTGAACGGGTGGAACTCGATCCTCAACCTTGATCCATTTGCCATGAGATAGTATCCAGGTACTTCTCAAACAATCATGAGGCAATGATACACCAGATGGTCGCTTTCTAAAGAAAGTTGGCGTCTTAACAACCAATATGGGATCCATACCAGGTAGTTGTTGTACTTGTTCTTTACCAGAAAGACCCTTCTGATACACCTCAGGTGGTAGAATAGGTATTTCGGTATACGGAAAATTTGGAACATCTTGAGTTTTGGTTTGAAACACTTGTCGGACAGTGGTATCAACATCCGTGGTAGGTGAGACCATATCGAGCAGATCTTTCGTACCGATGTCACCAGGGTCCAACAGGTTGATGAGCATACATGCTCTTTTCCATGCTAACGGATTCTTGAAACCTTTGGTGTGAATGTCAGCGGCCATTTTCGAGGTCACCTCGTACATGAGTACGTAGTTTTCCCGAGTAAAATGTTCATGGAGGGAAGTGATGGCTATGCCATGGGTCCTCTCAAGATGCCGCATAGTGGGGTTACGACCCGACCTGACTACACCGATCATGCCCTGATTGTCATCATGAAACAATAATTTGGGCGACTTTCCCGTCAGCGTTTCCCAGATGCTCATTGCAGGCAAGCCCATAGTACGGAGGGTGACATCGGCTGCAACGATTTCGGCCTCAGGCGTCGAATGGCTTACGCATCCTTGCCGTTTGCTGCCCCCGGACAAAGGAAACCGAGTGTGGTTACCCTGGATATGCATATGAGACCCTGAAGTTGATCTCAAAGACTGGGCACACCCTGCAAAATCAGCATCAGCAAATAAAGACAATGTCAATTCATTGAAGTTGTCCCCAACCCATCCGGTCATTTTTTTAGATAGGCTGGAATTCACGTAGCACATTAAGTGATACAACTTTGCATCGTCATCAATGGTCCACTTTGTTACATTCCTGGCCAGGGAATTGATGGAACGAAGCAGATCAAAACGAGCAATCCTCGCCGCGTACAGCAGCTTCATCAACACGCTAGCAGCGTGTGGCGCTAATGCACCTCTCTCAGACTCCCCAGGCGAGACGTCTTCCCCTTGGGTTCCTTGTTCATAAAACAATGGAGCGTCCGGATCAAATTCATGAGTACACCATGGACATACCTTCTTGTTCTTGGGGTTCCCGGGACATGGTGCTCTAGACTTGTGTTTCTTTGTTTCTTCAGGTAGACTTGGAGTAGATACTTGTTTCAACTTCGTATCTTTTCCAACAATGTCCAAGTACTTCTCAACTGACAGCTTCAACAATCCTTCCATGTCGTAGGTCATAGTTGAAACCGGGGTTCCATCATGAAGTTTGGTAGATCCCTTTCTCAAAATACAACCAAGGTAGAGTCCTAAGTCAGTCTCGGGCTCGATGTTGAGTTTTGATCGAAGCATCTCCCAACCCTTAGTCAGGTTCTCTTCCGGTCCTGCCAGCTTTAAGTCGTCTACATAGATGACAAGAAGTAATTTCAGTTTCTTGTGAAAATACATTGAGGGCCATTCTTCTCCAACAGGAACGAAGTCAAGTTCACGAACTTTCTGATCACAGTGTTGTTCCCACATTGTTCCCGAATCGGGGTGACCATACAAAGCTTTAACCAATCTTACAACTGGTCTACGGAACTTTCGAATATCGACATCGTCAGGCCATGCATCTTCAGGTAGCTCAACCCAACATGGTGGTCCGGTTAGTTTTGCTTGAATGTATGCCTGAATGGCGTCGGCAAGTTTTACATTGTGGCCTGGAAGACACCCATAGAAATCAGCCCATCTCGATGCCTCAAAAGTAGCTGGAGAATTGCCCAAGTCCTGGAAGAAGGCAGCCTCCCAGAATTGGTTCTTCACCTGGTTACCAAGCAAGACACCTCGGCCTTTGAATTTTCTACTGGGACTTCCTGCAGGCAACTGATAGTTTTTCTCAACACAGATACCATGTACTCTGGCCATGTGAACCTCTGTCTTGTTTGCCTTTGCTTCACGAACAACGTCATCATATTCTCTAACGACACTGAAATCGTAGACTCCAGCAGCATGTTGACCCAACCATTCCTTCCTCATAGCTTTACGTGCATCATCGTTTTCCATCATTTCCTTCCGACCAACAGGTCTTGCCACTGCAGTGTTGAACATCTTATTGATATTGATTCCATCACCATTTGAAGTCAGCTTTTCTCGATGATCATCACAATGATTAATACATGGCATGCATGGAAATGGAAGGAAAACATCACTGAGGCCACGAGCGTCTTGGGGTACTTCGTTGGTGTTGTGCAATGTCGCAGCAGCCACCACCTTCCCCTGGTTGAAGTCATACACTTTGTCGTTGTTCCAAGTGGCTTTCGGTCCCTTGCCCTTCTCGATCTCAGACCATTCATCCCACTCCATCAAAAAGTCATCATCATCCGGTACGTCAGTATCCGACAGGTCTGAATAACATGGAGCAGAGGCAGAGACCCCTCTCCCGACGGGAGAAACGGACCCTTTTCCATATTGAAAAACCTTGCCTCTTCGGATGTAGTCTTGGGGCATGGCCACTCCTGAGACGTGATCGTCTTTGTCGTCTTTCTTGGAGGATTTGGCTTTCTTTACTTCTTTCTCTTTCTTCTTTTCTTCTTTTCTCTTTGCTCGCTCCTCACTTTCTTTGATTTTCGCATCACTCTTCTTCTTCTCCTTTTCTGCTTCAAGCTTCTTCTCTTCGGCCTTGGCAATCCCTTTTCTGACAGTCGGTGACATCTTTCTCCACTCGTCAGGGGTATACTTTGAAGGCCTTGGAGTAGTTGATATTCTGCGAAAACCACGTTCATCAATACGATATGGATGGCCGCGAGCATTGAGTTTCACCCATTCACCATCGTCATTCAGGTATACGACCCCATCTCCACCCTTTCCAACGGAGTAATGTTCAGGTCCTCCTTCAGGGATATGAAGATCTGGATGTGCTGGCTTATCGATACCTGGTGGTCCCAATCTTTCCGATATTGCATCAAAGTGCCTTTCAGCTTCCAACTCTCCATCAGTTGGTTCCCGTGGGACCTTCGACGAAGGTACACCACCACCACCATGACCATCGTCATCATCTCCACCATCATCATCATCATCCGGTGGAGGTGGCGGTAGAATTTCTGGGTTTCCTTCAAGACGATCTTTCACTTTCAATCCTTCAATGGAAACGTTGATCCTTTCATACTCTAACTTGCATGGGAATTCAAGGGGTTCCTTTAGCTCGACCCTTTCGGTATAGTGTGGAGTCCTCAGCTTTGCAATGGGCTTCTCCGCATCATAAGCCAAGTTCTGCTTGCTCCAATCACATAGTGCCCATACCCTGTACTTCCTCGACCAATGAAGCCCGGGGCCAATGGAGTATCCGGCGAACACTCCAGGGATTCCCATAGGGTCAAACTTGTGTTGTTGTTCTCGTTCACGTGAACCACTGGGCTTGAAGTACACGAGGGCACCGAAGGGTATCATCTTCCCTTTGAATTCTTCTCCATGAAGTTTGCACCAAGAACTTACCTCATCGTCGTTGGGCTCGATGTTGAGCAAATGGCTCACGCATCTGATGGCATACATCCAAAAGCATGGTGGAATTCCTGCCTCAAGTAGACAGGTTGTTGTTGCCACGAGGACGAATTGGTTAGTTCTCTCTGCGAGCGAGTTGTGCTTGGTCTTTCCGGCCAAAGAAGTATCCATTGGGATCTTTAGGATCTTCATTGCCTTGTCGAACTGTGGGGCATCATCGGAATATGCTTCTCGAATCTTACGACGGCCCATGAACTGTTTGACCGCCCGTATAACGGCGTCTGTGTCCTTTCTGGCAGAAGGATAAGACTGAAGCATTCCTGTATATCTATCCCTGATGACAAAGATGGTTTTGTCGTCGCCATAGTCCTGTTCAGCAATACGACGGTTGTCAACGTAGTCGAATGTTATCAGGTCCCCAAACTTCGTGAGCTTACGCTGAAATGCACCTCTGAACGTTTTCCTGTGCTTCATCTTGGCACGCACGCAAGACTCACAGTAAGGGTTCTTATAGCGATGAGTTAGAAGGTGAACCTTCGATCGTGCTTCATTCTTCAAAGTTCCCCTCTTACTCAATCGGACTCCTCCATCTTCCTCATCAACATCAATGACATCATCGTCGTCTTCACCTCCTCCATCTTCAGGAATTTCTTCAACTTCAATTGGATGATCTTCATGGATGTCATCAGGTGCGATGCTGGGATCGTATCCGTCGTCCTCAAACTCGGCATACTCGTCAGCATAGCATGACATTTCCTCAGCATCACCTGCATCACTTCCAACAGCAACTTCATGTTGATCATCTCTTACCTTAGCTTTCTTACGTTTCTTCATTGATCTCTTGGGTGATTTAACATTGGATCGTCCAACGGAGTCGGAAAGATCTTCAAGTTCATCCCCACTTTCTCCATCAATGACCAAAAGACCTTCACCTTCCGATGTTGAGCATCCATCATCAAGAATTGCCATGATCTTCTCTACACAAGATGATTTCAACTTGGACTTTTCTTGATCGACGCTCACATAGGGAATATAGTCTCTAACAGTCATCTCGATGAAGTTGCCATTTGGATCCAACATGAATGGAGTTCTTCCGGTCGGCCATACAAAAGAATAACCAAGATCAACGCATCGCTTTCCCATGGAGAGCACGGAGGGTGTGTCCTCCAAGATGTGAGCTTCTGCTGGTTCGCTAAATGCCTCGAACTTGATGCTTGAACGTTTGGTCGAACACGTTACCCCATTTGCTGTATGGAAGTTGACGACCTTGTCATCGTATGTTGGGAGATCCATTCTACTTATCCGTGTGGATGAAATGAGATCGTGGCCACTTCCAGAATCCAATATGAATCTCTTGTCTCTCTCTTCAACAGGAACAGTGATACACATTGTGTTGCCCCTTTTACCATATCGACCTTCAATATGCTGAACATAGTTTTCCACAAATACTTCCCTGGACACCTCACCGTCCTCGACGTCGAGTCTGATCAGGATGTCCATGCTAGGGCCGACTATGATTAGGACTTCATCAATGTCACTGTGTTCACCCTTCTCATCGATCAGAATAGCCATTGCTTTCCCTCGGCTCGAAGCTAACCTGCATGAATAAGACCATTGCTCATCTTTCCTTATCTGATCAGTGGGCTTGCCAACTTTACCATGACCTTTGGGGATGGTTTGGGATTTCCGGCTGCACTTCACGAAGTCCTTCTTCACGTAAGTTTGAACTTGAGTTTTAGCCTCATCAAATCTGATCTTCTTCTTGATCACGTTCGATGCAACCTTATGGAACGTCCCTTCATCATCACTCCAATCATGGATAAGTGCAGGAGTAGCCTTTGAGCTTGGTGCTTCAGTGTTTGGAGCAGTGTTGAATAGATGAGGATCGTGGCGTTTGTTGCATTTGTCTCCATACCGACACTTGCCCTTAGCCCAATGCCAGCACGGTTCATCAATCTTCTTGGTCTTGTTTGCCGGAGACTGACTTCTTGGAGTTCCTGGCTTCCGACCGTTGCCTTTTGCATTCTTGTTAGCATCAAATACGAAGACTGTACGCTTAAAGTTATAAGACTTTACAGACTTAGCCTAGATATACAGAAGTTAAAGGATTTATGTTGGAAGTTAACATGACTTATCAAAAAGATAAAAGGAAGTTATGTTAACTTTAATAACTTATTTGTAAGTTTTGTCTTAACTTTTTATAACTTCTGCTAACTTTTTATAACTTCTGCTAACTTTTTATAACTTTTCATAACTTTTTGTAACTTTTTTGTATATTTTTTATACTTTTGAAAGTCTTTTATTTTTATACTTTTGTAACTTTTTTGTCTCCAGTGTAGCTATTTTTATCTGAACTATAGCCACTTTTATCTGAACTATAGCCATTTTTATCTGAACTATAGCCATTTTTAACTGAACTATAGCTATTTTTGTCTGAACTATAGCTATTTTTGTCTGAACTATAGCTAGTTTTGTCTGAACTATAGCGACTTTTATTCTGAACTATAGCTAGTTTTGTCTGAACTATAGCCATTTTTTTCTGAACTATAGCCATCTTTATCTGAACTATAGCCATTTTTATCTGAACTATAGCTATTTTTGTCTGAACTATAGCTATTTTTGTCTGAACTATAGCTAGTTTTGTCTGAACTATAGCGACTTTTATTCTGAACTATAGCTAGTTTTGTCTGAACTATAGCCATTTTTTTCTGAACTATAGATTTTTTTGTCTGAACTATAGCCATTTTTTTTCTGAACTATAGCCATTTTTATCTGAACTATAGCTATTTTTGTCTGAACTATAGTTAGTTTTGTCTGAACTATAGCGACTTCTATTCTGAACTATAGCTAGTTTTGTCTGAACTATAGCTATTTTTGTCTGAACTATAGCCATTTTTATCTGAACTATAGCCATTTTTATCTGAACTATAGCTATTTATGTCTGAACTATAGCCATTCTTATCTGAACTATAGATATTTTTGTCTGAAATATAGCCAGCTTTTTGTAACTGTTTATAACTTTTTATAACTTTTGTTAACTTTCAGATAACTTATGATAACTTTTCCTACATACTTATGTTAAGTCTGTTAACATAGTTATAAAAAGAAAACATGCAGTTAAGATACTTACGATAAGTTCATTAACCATTTATATTTTACCTAAACATTTACAACTTCTCGTAGCCGGCTAGCTAAACTTACAAATTACTTATCAAATGTTATGACACTTTACATACTTGCAAGCAGGTTATAGACATGTTATAGAAGGTTTATATACATGTTGTAACTCGTCTAATTCTGTAAACTCATATAACTTCCAGCGTACAGTCTTCGTACCTTTTGGTCGTGACTGTATTCACAATCCTTGCCTTTTCTGCATGCTTTCTTGATGAAATGGAAATGGCATGGGATCTTCTTCTTGGATCTGGGGCTGGTACTTCGGCCGTTTGATCGATCCTTCCCTTTCCCTTGACCTTTTCCTTTTCCTTTTGCATGCTGTTTAGGTTGAGGTGATGGTAGAACTGGAGCTGCATCGGCCTTGGCCTTCGCCTTGGGCGCTGCCTTCTCCTTGGGAGTAGCTTTAGGCTTTGCTTTTGGATTTGCATCCGGTGCAGCAGCAGTTGGGTTCGGAGCAGGAGCTGAAGGTTTGCCGCCGCCTGCAAAGTCTCTCGCATACTTCTCTCTGGCTGCCACATGCTTGTCCTCTCTGATTCTGGAGATGTGCCTTTCGATGACATCCAACAGGTAGCGATAATTTCGTCTTTGGTCTCCTTCCATCCATGACTCGTACTGCTTGATGATCAAACATCATAAGACTCGAATTTCGAATCTTCTTGTATAGAGCGTCACGAAGCCAATCATCAGGAGGTACGTCATCCGGCATCATGTTTGATACCATCTCCATCCATTTCTCGTAGAACACTTCTAGGTTCGAGTCACCGAGATACTTCATCGATACGATGTGCTCCATGGTGAAGGATGTTTCTCGTTGACCTGGGGTTCTGAAGTGCTCCAGAATCAAAGCCAAGATTTCCCGTCCCATGACATAGGTTCCTCTTCGGCTATGACTTTGTGTTCTCAATCTCAATTTGATCGCTACATGACGAGCAACATCACCGGCTTGGGCTATCACGTTTGACAATGCAATTGACAACTTGGCGTCGATGGACTGATACCGTTGCCCTCCACTGTCATTCAACAGCTCGATGTCAGGATTTGGTCGAATAGCCGGCTGTAGCCATGCCTCCCACGCGGCTTTATCCCCGTCATTTGCCGAAAGAACAACACTCTTGATGAGATCTGATTGCCAAACCCCAAGATTCTGTTGCTTTGGCCATGGGCTAACATAGACTTTGTCGGCCTCTCGTCTTGACATTCTTGGTACTTCTTCCGCAGTGTAAGCCGCTGTGGAGACGTCATCTGCTGAATCGCGTTGTGATCCTCGAACCGATGGCAAACCAGGAGGTTCAGGAGGTGGTCCTGGACCGTTGGGCCCGAAAGGGTCCGGAGGTCCATCAGGGTCAGGCGGACCGCCCCATCCACTCGGTGGCTTGTAGTATTCCCTCTCAGTTCCGCCAGCGATCTTGTTGTCAACCTCTTTCAGTAGATCAGCGATTCTTTTGCTTGATTGAGAATGCTGTGGTTGTTGAGGAGGTAAAGCATGCCCACGATAGGAATGAGCCACGTTTGTCTCATAAGTCAACTCCTTGTCGATCTGCGAAACCCAAGATTTCAGAATAGCGTTTTCACAATTAGCCTCATTCACGTCATTCTCCAGTTTGTCGATGACCAGTCTGGATGCGAGATCGGAGTTGGGAATGCCTGCCGAATAGGGAAGTGTGTCAGGACTGATCCTAGCCATAGATGTTTCAGAATCCTTGAGACTCTTTCTCAGTTCATCTAAGTGACGTTTCATGTCAACAATCTCAGAATTCTTGATGCCAATCTTTTCATCCCTATCCTGGATTTCCCCCATGAACATGCATGATCTCTCATATTGTTGAACACCACTCGCCAATTTTAATTTTCGCTCACTCTCTAGCTCAGATCTTAGAGTTCGGACCTCAGCATTGGTGAGGGACGACGCCCCTACATCCGCAACTTCAGCCAACCTTTCTTTTAACAACAAGTTCTCTTGTAAGCATTCATGAACTTCATGATCTAGATCTTGAACCCTGATTTGAGCGATCTTAGCTTGATTACGTAGATCTTCAACAAGCATCTCTTCGGGGCCACGACCGTCGGTCGTAGAACCCTGAGTCAATGATCTTCGTAACTTCGTGTTTTGCAACTTGATCTCATCCTTCAATTCGCAGTTCATCTTCTGCTCGTTGGCATAGAGCTCTTCATAGTGCTCTGCCCTTGCGATCGAGTTTGCACTAGCCTGTGATTCAAGCCTCAGGTGAGATATTGCTTCGGCCTCTTGGTTCCTGTATGATGCAATTCTTTTGACGGTATCATGTTCAGTGTTTCGATGCTTCAGATCACTTTCCAGTTTGGCCTGATTTGCCTCGAACACCTTCTTCCTAGATTCTCTAGTGATCTCATCAATACTGCTCTCATACAGCTCGGCCTGTTTATGAGATTGAACCAAGGCTTCATTCAATAGCTGATTTCGCTCAGATAATTCATGAACTGCAATTGATTGTTGCTGGCTAATCACTTCAAGTTGATTACTAGAGGAGGATGCCATTTCAGATCGATTACGATATTCCATGATTGAGTTCTGGAAATCATTTTGCATTTCTTGACCTTCATTGTATAGTCGATTGGCAATATCGGTGGTTAAGACATTGGTTTGATGAAGTTGTTGTAGTCTTGCCTCCGTATTACCCAGTAGTCCTTGAAGGTGATGTACTTCATCCTTGTACTCCTCCTGGATCTCCATACCACGTTGATGGATCCGTCGTGCACCATGTTCCATTAGGGCACCTCGGCGTTCAAGGTCTTGGATGCGTATTGTTGCACCTTCATCTTCCTGAGATGCTACCATTAGTTCTGCTTGATATTCTGCAACCTCATTTGCGGAACATGACAATCTATGATTGAGTGCATTGACCTCATCAAATACATTCTGATTGTGTTCCCGAAGATACTCAGTGAACCTGATCTCGATGTCATGAATCAGTTGATCCCTGGATGCAGCGTATGCTTCCATGTTGTTCAGCTGATTACGTAGGGATTGACATTGTGCCCGTAGTTCTTCTATCATGGCAATAGGTTCACTAGCCACAGAAGTATCCGTTGATCTCCTCTTAACACGACTATCCCCGGTCCTCTCACCAATTCGGTCGGTCACGGCCCTGGTGGATCTGTCCCTTGGAGTAGTACGTCCTCGAGATGGTCGATGCCCTTGGCGGACAACATCACTCCGAGCACTGCTTCGAGAAGATCTAGGTGTACTTTGGGTGGATATTCTTCGTCTGTTTGATGTGACTTGCCATCCGGACTGTGTAGTTCGGGTAGAGCGTATCCCGCCACTGTCTGCCGTGTCGCCAGGGGAAGATTGATTGACCTCCTCGACCGGCATAGCAGCGTTCTCATTGAAGGTAAACTGCGTGGTGCGCGAATCTCTGCTGCCGCCTTGCATCTTTGCGATGATGAGCCGATTGGTCCTTTGCGTCCTCAATCAATTGCTCAGACGGCCCGGCTACCAGCACGCAGGTACCACTCTCCCGGCGGGAGAAGTGAGCCCTACGGCTGATAACCTGTGAACAAATTGATCCTTGATCTGGATTATCCCTTTTGATTGTAGTACCGGTTGTGCTGGTAGTGCAGGGCAACGTCACTGCATGGCGTTCGGAGAACGGTCTTTTTCCTCGCGCATGACTTGAGCCAAATGATTGGCAGTCCATGCATCACTGACTACATGCTCAGCATGTGAAATGATTGTATTACCTAGTTCCCTTTCGCAACTTTATACCATAATATATATTGTAATATATATATATACTATATACTATATATTATAATATATATATATACTATGTGATATTATATATATACTATATACTATATATTATATTATATATACTATATGATAGTATATATAATATATCATGTGTTCCATACAGTAACAGTTTGTGATATTCAACTAACTAATATGAGATACTGTAATATGGCAACTAATATGGGATACTGTATTGATATTATTTCATGTTCATACCAATATCTCAGTCAAGCGGCAATCATACCCTATCAATATCAACAATATGGTGGTACAGTTATGGTAAAGTATGTTGTGTATATATATATATACACACCATCAGGATACTTCAGCGTAATGTACATATATATATATATGAATATATATGTATGTGCACAATGGGGCATCCAGCATTTCATCAACCAACAGAACAATGAATGTATATCATATATTATACATAATATTATATATATAATACATATAAAAATCAGTGGCCATGTCATAGATGGGTCCATAGATCGGTAGCTCAGAGCTCCCAGCCTTGCATGTAGCTTGGTGCAGGGCTAGGATGGCGGAATTGTACCATCGCCTGCCATGGTGTCGACCTAGTGACTGCGATGTATACCCCAGTTACCCTCCAGAAATTGAACATAGCTATGGAAAATGGCCTATATATAGATCATTTACCGATTAAAAATGGTGATTTTTGATAGCTATGTTAAATTACAACAGTGTACTAATCACTTAATTAATCTTAATCATCTTAATTCTGGCAACGATCCCAGGGATTGAAGGCCACCCTGTCGATGAATTTCGCAGTTCTAAGAGGTCGTAGTCAAGTTGCTGACCACTTGGTTGTCTCAAAAATGTTGGAAACCGAAAAACCCACTGGTTTAAATCATCATCAACACCTTGTTCCCTTTTGAAATTCAAAAATGGCCAGAAATGGTGGGAGACCGATACCATATCCATCCCATGCATGAACTCCATCCCAACCCGCCTGCGGAGAGCTGGGACATTGTGGCGAGTTGATGGGCGAGGGTGCACCGGGGGAAACCTGACAAGTTCAGATCGCTGGAGTAAGACTTTTTTGGGACCTTTTTGGGACCTTTTTGGGACCTCAAATCTGTGTCAATGGATTGGTTTAAGGGAAAATCTACAGGAAACCATAGATTTTCCCATTAAATATGGGGCTTTCCTGTAAATTTTCCCTTATACCAATCCATTGACTGTGTGCATCTCATTGAAATTACTGCCACAAGAAGCACCTGGCGGAAAGGCACCGTCGGCATCATTGGTTGCCCAAACGCAAAGGATGGCGCCTGATTTTTGAGACAGCACGCACGAGTTGGGCGTCACTTGGCCATGGGTCAAAACCCATGATATCCCCTTCTGTTCACATCAAAATAGCTGGGATTTATGGATGTTTATCCCCCAAATATGATAGTAATAGGTTTTGACCTATCCCCATACAGTATATGCATCATAGGCTTTAACCAATCCCCACCTCACCACAAGGTTTTTGGTCAACGCTCCCAACCATCTGCCAGCAGCGACCTGCGTCGCAACCTTCGCTGGACCAGCCACCTGAGGGAGCCCAGGCACCGTCACCATGGCATTGTTGAGAAAGTGGAGCAAATCATGGGGAGAAGCCCTGCAAAAATGGAAGCCACTGAGTTTCAATGGATTCTAAAATTCTAAGATCAAGTTGGGTTGGGCAGGTGATCCAACTTCCACATCTGGGACTGAGCTTCGAACTGGAGGCGAAAGGGGTCGCTGTGCCTTTCAAAAAGAGTCTGTGAATGGTAAGATGACAGACTGGTGGAAGTGGAGGTCTAGAAGTTCAATATCAGGTGGATCGAATCCTCAGGTGATGCCATGATATGGGTCATGTTGCCAAATGATAATTACTCACATCTTCAGAATGTTGCTTCCCAGGGAGCATGATAAAATTTGATGCCCAGGTCCGATCTGTTGGAGATCTGCGGTGAACCATCACTCAGGTGTTTTGGTTCAAAACAAACTACTAGTATATAATTAACTATAGTGTGTGTATATATAATTAACTATAGCATATATATATGCAGATTTTAGAATGTCCCCTTTCTTCGATGGCACTTTTCATGTGTTTATGATATTTTAAAGGCCGGGTATCCCAGACATTTTTCACACCAAAATGTGGCTCCGTTCCACCAGGGCTCCGTTCCACCATGGGCACCGGTGAAGCCATTCTCGCCTGGCAAAAATGGAGAAAACTCACGGATCGAAGCAACAAAAATGTTTTTTTTGTTAACCGCCAACAATAAGGATGTCACATGTCTTTGTTTACTTCTTATGATGACCAACCAAACAAACATAAACAAACTATTGTAACTATTGCTGTTTATAAGATTTTATAAGGCCTGGCACGTTGGTGCCAGTTGTTGGTTTAGTGAATTCAATGGTTTATGGATGTCTTGTGGTAGATATATCTATATTTCATGAAGGGATATCTCTACTTAATGATACTAAATGGTTGTACACTTAATGGAGTTTATAAACCTACAAACATAACTGGGGGGGGCCACCACCTTGTAGACATGTGTGAATGCTGGTCTTCCAATTGGGGGGATATAACCCTGAGTTTAACATAGTCCTATTGGGAGAAGATGACCAACAGTCATGGTGAACAGAATCATGAATCATGTGCAATTTCATTTTTGACTAGTGAATGTTGGGGATATATCCCCCCAACGTTTATTGGTGATAGCTATACGGTGCTTTGTCCCCTCTGGATTTGTGAAGTTAAAACCATTCCATCCCATCTCTGGGTCCATTTGCTTGGCAAATTTCAAGATCCGCGGCCACAAATGGATTTGTCATGATTTGCCATGTCTGTGACTACAATTATGAACTCTACTGTCCCCAAAAATGAACACATATAGCTCTATCACTCGCGTATTATATTCATATATGAGCGATTGTGAAAACCCTAGGTTCACGGAAAGGACATCCACAAATTTGGGAAGGTCCCATCGCTTACCACACGTTTGTACAATAATGATATATGGTAAACTTGGGGGGTATCGCTTGCAGGAAACTGCTGCATTTATATATATATATGTGATGAACTATGAATAATATGTCTAATATGTGATATTTGGGTATCGCTAATGTGGATATTAGAGAAATATGATGACATAACCTTGAAAAGGGGTATCGCTAATTTGGGAAGGTCCCATCGCTTACCTCGTGTTTTGAACAATTTCCATCAATTTCCATAAACCAATGTCCGTCGAATACATATTTAGTATTGCCGGGGTTTTTACGGTTGCTCATATAAGTATACAGTGTGTATATATATATATATATGTGTGTGTAGCTCTATCTATCTTGCATGTTTTTATTTCTAGCTATATCATGCTATATCTAGATATGTTCATGGCCATGTTTATCTTTAAACTTTCGACGTCGATGTTTCGGCCTGTGGAGACACTGCCCGTTGGAGTGGACTCGTGGCCACCCGAAAGGTGCCGACTCCGGCGCCGGCGGCTCCGGCCTTGGTTTTTTCGTTGAAAAATCCCCGAGATGATGATGGGAAGATTGGGAAGATTGGGGGGAAGTGATTGGGATGGTTTATATATGTTTATTAATTGGAGACAGCACCACAAAAATAAAGCTACTTCGATGAAGTTGTCTGAGGCTGAAATGGCACACAAATTCATATCATGGTTTTTTCAACCTATGTTTGTCCATCCCGTTTATCCAGATTAAGAAACTAGAGCCCATGGTTCGGTCTCATCGTTCGGTCTGATTGTCTGCTGAGCTTTGCACAACAAAGCTGCTGGGGGGAGCCACTGCCTGACGCACAGCGATGCCGACTTAGATGTGTTTTGCATCCATCTTTGATCGCCATTCACAAGAACAAATCAACGTCAATTATTTCATTGCTGCTAGCATTAGTGTTCCATCAATTAATTAGGCCTATAGTCCTAATCATGATATAAGAATAAATAAATAGATGCCTTCCAGGACCAAGTGCTCCATTGCGATGAACTGGGAAAGGCTTGTCCATGGTCTCTGATCATCTCTGATCATTGTGGATTTCCTCTATGTCTCTACAATCAGAATGTGGAGAACTAAGAGTGTTGATGAGAATGGTCCTATCATGTGTCGGCGTCTTCATGGCGCAGCGCGTTTCGCAGCATTTGTTTACTCTTCCAAAAATGGGCTTCCCCTAAAACCCAGTCAAATCCACCATAAAATGGCTGAGTCAGAACCGAAATTGAAGGTCTTCAGTTGAAAAGACAAACTTGGCCCAAAAAACTGGCTGCCCTTCAAGTTCCATCAAAATTCAGCCCAAAGTTGGTGACACAATACTGGCTGAAAATGTGGCATAGGCACCACCAACAACCATGAAATCGAAAACTCGGCCTGCCATTGTGCTTGCACACCTTGCGGATGTTCCAAGGGCCACTTCGGCAAGCGCGGGTCTGGTCTCGGGGATGTCCTCAGGGTGACGGATCCTATGGATAAATCAGGGTTATAGCATGTTATATATAATTAGCGTGATAGACCCCTGTACTCTTTGGTAAATTAAAAGAGTATACTATGGAAAAGCACTCTCAAAATAATAGGTAAATCATCTACAATTGGGCCATTTTCCATCGCTATACTGGAGAGTAAATCAAACGTATTCCAACATTTGAATTTGCTGTGTGGGAAACAACTGCCATTACTTATTCAATAAGCTCTTTAAGGTTGCAGGAAAGATTGTGATCTTTCTGCCATGGGGATATCACCAGCAAGAATCCATGGCCGGTCATGTCGTTTCGAATGTTCAGTTGGCTGTGGGATGAAATCCTCAAACCCCAGGGACGACAAACTTTGGTCATTTTATGCACTGCAATTTTCGCGATTGTAATGAATCCAAACATGAACTCCAATTTTGTGAGGTTCACCATACTATATACACACTACACCAAAAAAGAACCTGTTAAAATTTGGTGCAATCAATTATGCTAGTCTACTTCATTTTACCACTTTCACTTTGGGTTTTTCCCCCTCGACAGTGCATTTGACTCACTGGGGGCGGCAAATTCCCCACCTGGGAGACGCTCGTGGAGGCTGCGACCTCAGCTGATCAGTGATTTGGGTCCGAAGTCATCCTGGGTACAGGATCTTTTTCAATGGGCTATACCATGCTATACCCCACTTTAGTCATAGTGTGGCCAGGTGTACAAAACTGGTGAACATATTACCTTGCACCAAGGTACTGCGGCAGCAAGCCCTGCAGTGAACTGTCAGAGGGCACCAGCGCCTGGCTTAAGCAGATCTTCATTGGATTCAAAGGGAAAATCTAATGTACATGAAATTCTTGTCCAGTGAAATGTATGGTGGTTTCCTGACGATTTTCCCGTAAATCAATCCAATGATGCCAATGATATTCAAATAGCTTTGTTCATGGGTTGGTTTGTAGGACTTTTTTGCAGGAAGCTCTGGTTTCACTTCAAACAATGAAGGCTCTTCGTGTCAATGTTCCGTTCATCCGATTCTGGGACTGATTGCTTTCAGGAAGATCTTCGCCCAACAAAAAACACATTGAATTGGATGGGGTCAATTTTTATTGCAAAATCAAGCCGCAAAATTGGTCATGTTCAGTATATTATACCCTCTGGTAAACTAACATAACTATGGAAAATCACCATTTTCAATGGGTAAGTCCACTATAAATGGCCATTTTCAATAGCTATGTTAAATTACCAGAGGGTATCATTGATTGTCATTCATTTTGGCCGTCCAAGTAGCTTGACCCATACTCATCTGGGTAGACCTTGAAAGTCAACGGATTACTTTTGCTCGCTACGAAGGAGCACAATGTGACAATGTTGACGAGGACATATAACAACCATGCACGCAAAAAAAAATACAGATCAACTGCACACAATATACACAAGTAACATCCAAGAATAAATCCTGCAATAAATACCCACAAATAGAATTACATAACTGAAATAACATTCCAAGTTCCCATGCTACGATTTTGGAAATCAGACCGACATTCCAAGTTCAGTCCATCACTATATTCAAAATTGAAAAAACCATCTCATCGCAATAAATACCTGTAATAAAACTATGTGATCTTATATATATATATATCTTATGTGTATATATACATTATAATTAGTAATTATATATATCTCAGATATATTGTATCTTATTGTAGATATATATATATACAGTTTACATATTGTTAATTATATATATATATATATTGTATGTGGAAATAACAGATCAACTGTACAACTTGCCACTAGCCAGGCCAGGATAGGCCAGGTGCCACCTCCGGCAGAGTCGGCACTGCCAAGCAAGGCGCCTGCAGCGCAAAGGGGGAAAAAAACACCTGGTTTTATAGTTGGAATAGTGGTTTTACGTGATTTATGATGTTTTATGATGTTTTATGATGTTTTATGATGTTTTATGATGTTTTATGTGGTTTTATGTGGTTTTATATGGTTTTATATTGTTTTATATAGTTTTATGTGTCTTATGATGTAAAACCATCGGAGAAAAAAAACTGGTCTGCATCAAGAACTAGAATATGTGCCAGGTTCATCCAATTTCTGTTTGAAAAGACTGTTGCTGCTCAAGATCCTTCAAAATTGGACGGCTTGATGCAAAACATGACCAGGAAATTGGTGGGGTCATTAGTACTCGATGTGGAACCATCCCCATCTTAAAACCACCACATTTTGATGTCCTTCAAGCTATGCGCCAGTCCCCGGGTATAATATTAATAATATATAACATTATAATATCAAAATATATTCATATATATATAAATATATGTATATATATATGACTACAGTATATCCCATAGGATTCATGGTGCTGCTATATATGGTGTGCCATGGATCCCATCATAGCCCAGTCATGTTGGTAGACCGGCACCATGGATCTTATGGGATGATCATCAGCACCTGCAAGCGGTGTGGCGCGCAAATGGACCTGAGGTCTGCCGGTGCCCAACTGCAAGCGAGAACGGGAAATCGGTTCAACCGTTAGCAACATTGAACAACATCAACCATAGGTAACCATCAGGGTCATCATGGGTTATCCACTTTAGTATACTTTAGTCTTCAGAATCTTGGACAGCTAAGTCTGCTAAGCTTTCAGCTTGTTAACAGCCAAGTTCATAGGATCATATAGCATCCCTCTTCAAGAGGTGTCACTTCAAACAATTTGGAACTGGAACATGCTATAATAAAGGAATCCTGTACGAATCCCACAGGAAGTTGAAGGAGTCCACACCACTGGCACTCCACACAATCAGTTCAATATCTGCAGAAGAAACAGGGAATGCCGAAGGAAACCTAGAAATGAGAAAACATACTAAAGAAACAAAAAATTGAAAACGGAAGAAAGCTAAGAAAAACTGAAAGAAACTAAACAAGACTAGAAAAACTACAAAAAGCTAAAAAGGGCAAAACAAATGCTAACAAAAACTAAACTAAACAACCTAAAAAAAACTAGAAAGAGCTAAACAAAAGCCTTAAAAAAGCTTAGAAAGGCTAAACAATGCCCACTTTTGGGCGGCCGAAGGGGCACTCCCTCCCAGAGCTTTTCCTCAGTCCGTTTAGCTTTATTTATTTTGGTTTTTTGAAGCTCCCAGCACCCTCGTCCAGTGAGTTGAAGAGGCAGGTCTCAAGAGCTGGAGGTTTTCCCAACACGATCGGAATCGACGAAGCTAAAAAATGGCTTTGGGAAATACTATAATGTTATAGTAAAGCAACACTAACCACCCATATCTGGATAGTTTATGCCACCCATTTCATGGCATTTTTGGGGATGTTTTACTATTGATTTACTAACATTGCCCCCAATACCAACGCAAACTCATCTGTTTTGCATATGGGTTTTACCGTTTTTCCATGGTGATGTTGGATCATTTTGGAGTATCCCCCATATTTTTCAACCACACCGGTTGAAGAAAGCTGAGTTCCGGAGCATTGTGCCCCCTTTTCAAGGGCTGAATGCCTGCACCTCCGTGAAGCTAAGCTTGAGCAGAAGACGGCAGCGAACATGCCCCAAGCTTCACGGTGTTGGAACGACATCAGTGCCGTTGATCATATGAATTTATATCAACAATGACAATATTAATTTGACATCCAGGGATTTTATATATCAATAATATGGATGTGTTATCATATTTTATCGATAATCATAACCTTGTGACTGACAAAGGAATTTATGGAGAAGCAAAATACTCATCGAATCTATAAATCTTTCAACACTTGTTTGGAGGATTGGATAGATTTGATGGTGAGTCTCTACACCAAAAGCGCTATAAAAAAGCATCAGAATGTCGAAGTCAGCTTGCCATGTCAGTGCCATCATCTTTCCCGTTTTTTTTTCTGGAAAAGCTGTGCTTCCAAACATCTTTTCACATTTTTTCACACAATGACTGATTGCCCTGATAAATGGGGTTTAGACAGACTGTAGTATTGCACAAGTCCAAAAACATCATCCACAGAAATTCTCTAAAAGGTTGTGGAAGCTTGGTTCCCGGCTGCTTTTATCTAAAATACTACCATGAGAGCACGAACAGCCATACCATAGATTACGTTAGATCAGATTCATGACTGTGATGCAAATGAAGATGGATTACAGCAATCTCTTGAAAGTTGGATCCTGATAAAACCAGAAGCGATTCAGCAACTTGGCCTTTCTGGGTCCGGAATTGAAAAGAAATGGAGATTGTCGGTATTTTTCTCAAAACGCATGTAACCATGCCTTTCAAAAATCATAGGCATTAGTAAAAACATACCCTGATATGTTTCGTTGAACCCGCAAAGTTTTACCTGGTAAACGTATGTTCATGCCCCCAAAAAAAAACGATTCATCATAGGTATTGACCCCATCCCCTGCGGATTGGCTCTTTTCGTTCCACCGAAACGTCCGTCGCTACTCACAGGTTTGTGCAGTGGAGGAGTCCCAACCCCGGCCGATGGGCAGCAGGTGATTGGTCCGCAACCTCGAGTCTTAGCAAACACCGGTGTGTCATGGTGTGTCCAAATGGAAGGATATGGAAGGAACCCCCAAATTGACATGTACTTGTGGCTTCGGGAAAATTGACCATAAGACATCATGTTTTGGGGGGAAATCACTATGAGCCACATCCAGAACTAACATGGCACACAAAACTTGTCATTTCTAACAGGAAAACCATCTTCCAGGCCCCATCGTCAGCAGGTCTTCGACGACTTCGCCAAATTTGGACCATTCCGGCAGACTTTCAACCACTGACATTCCCACATTGAGCACAACATTCTGGGTTATATGATGTTATATGTATAGATGATGAACACATCCTCTAATATCTTCTAATATCTTCTAATATCTTCTAATACAAATCTAATACAAATCTAATACAAATCTAATACAATAGAATATAGAAAAAATGGCAAAATCTGCATCCCTTGTAGTGCTCCCTACTGCTCCCATAACTGTCGTCGCAAGGAGCAGCACGGAAGAGCCGTCATCCAACACGACCTGGCCAGGCTGATGGCTTAGGGGCGTCAGCCTGTTGTAGCACAGCCTTTGACCAGCCACTGACACTTAAGATACTTACCCTCTGGTAAACTAACATAACTATGGAAAATCACCATGTTTAATGGGAAAATCCACTATTTCTATGGCCATTTTCCATAGCTATGTTAGTCATTACCAGAGGGTAAGCTTTGTTTTGATTCGGATCAAAATCTGCGCAAGATCAATGATGTTGGCACCTGCTGGCCTGAAACATCTTACCCTAAGATCCACAGGTTGATCAGGTGCCGGAGCCTTCCATCTTTCAATCTGTTCCACCCACCTTAGATCCCAGTGGTGAGGCTGCCAATCTGGGATTGTTAAACACGTGCCATTGTAAATAGATTAAATATCAAACCATGCTCTGGAATCAGAATCTTCAATAATTGTGTTCTTTGGTTGTACAGGTGGTGTTAGTGCATTCTAGGTGGAGCATTCTCTCAACATCTCACAACCATCGTAATGAAAGATTTGTCGCCCGGAAAGTTTCACTGTTTCTATACATTCAATGTGAGCAAAAGGCTAACGGTAAAATAAATACAAAAAAAAACAAGTGCCAGCGTCTTGAATGCAGGGCGTATCTTCAGTGTCTCCAGCGTCCTTTTTCCCCATGCCTCCGCTAATATGTCTACCAAAGGAATCCACATGGCTACAACATCTACAACTCCCCCAGAAAAGCAAATGGTTGATGATGGTGGAACATCCCCAAATGATATAATTCACCATTTCTGGCTAAGCCATTTTTCAGCACCCATATGCTCATGATGAATTCCACAGATTTTGATGATAACCCCCTGTTTTTGTGGCTAGCTCATTGATCTCATTGCCCTTCACCAAGATTGAATCCCAATTGTTGTTGCTAACCCCCCAAATCCTATCCATTTTTGCTGTTTCCTCCATTTAGAAACCCTCGGATCTCCCAGTTCTAAGCCTCCATTTCTAGATGTCCATTAAAACCTCCAAGTTTTCATGGGGATTGTCCCATAATCCCCATGATTTTCCCATGCGTTTCCCACCTTTTTCTACGGAAAACTCCCAGCCAAGCGTCTCCAGAGCCGAGCCCTTCGAACCGTTGCGCTCCTTCTGACGCTTCAAGTCCACAACCTGCGGAGCCCTGGTGAAAATATGTTACCCCTCCATGGTTATGGCATATGGGTCAAAATTACAGATCTGTTTCAACATAGAGTTAAGTCTATTTATAAAATTCACCATCCAATTATTGGGGATTATTGGGGTGCCCAATTTTGACCCATCCATTGATCAATCGTTAGTTTGTTAGTTTCCCCTGAATTGTTTTCTATTTGTGGATACCATGGGATACCATTTTCAGACCCCAGAATCGACCAAATATCATGGCTTGAGATCCCAAAGATACAAAATTGAAGCCAGATATGCTTATCACTGTCATCTATTATAACATATTAAATATACATATATGATTATCTATAGATATAGATATTATTTTTGGTATAAATGTTGAACCTCTCAGTTTTCGGTCGCATTGGATCCATGAACCATTGAAGGGTTTAAGTGTCTGCCAATTGTAGAAAAAACGCCAAGTTGGATGCTTGATCATCAAATTTCAATTTGAAACCATAGATTTGATATGATTTGATGGCCATTTGATGGCCATTTCTCCATTCTTGGATGACTGGTTGGGGGTAAACCTTCCATTTCAAGATCCAAACAACCAGGCCGTTTCTGCCATTTTTCAGAGGTGCACCGGCCTGGATCCGTGATCCTGGCTGCAACTGATAGCAAGGCTCACGGATGGTCTCCTCCTTAGGCAATGTGTGAGGCGAAGTCATTCCACCGGTCACCAGGTCGCCGTATACATGGACAATCCTAAGAGTCCTAAGAACCTTGGCCCTTGCACATCCAAACTCAGGGAGCATAGATCGTAAACGGTGTCATCTTCGAGCTATGTGTGGCTTTACGATGGCTTTATACTTCAAAAAGCACCAGTCACGAGTACCTTCTAGTGGCCAAATTTCAGTACAGGGACTACGCACGCGATGATATGTATCCTGGATCTTCAAATGCTCCAAAAAAAACGTCAAAGGCTAAGCTGTTGCATATTTGTTGCACGTGTTTTTACACCTTTCGGCCCCTGCGAGTGAGCATATGCGGGTCAGATATTGTCGTATGCAATTCACCAGAACTGTCAGTGCATTGCAAAACCATCAGAATGCACAGAAAAGCACGCACCAAAAAATAATCAAAAATGACTCAAAAACACTCCAAACATCTCCAAACAGACTCAAAATCGATCAAACGCACTCAAATCCAGAAAAGCGTCTGTTTATATCCGTGTGATTGTGTTTCAAAACATTTCAAAACCGTGTTTGTCCAGTTTAGATTGCTTCACGAAGACTTGAAAACAGTTTTTGTTCTGAGGATGCCACCCTTACTTGAAGAATGTATGAACATGTTACAAAAATAATCAAAAAAACAAATGTAAGTGTGCTCGAAAGTAAAACATTTTGCAATAGTAGAGGAACTTCCTGAAACAGCAGGGAAAAAACAAATGAAAATCCAGGTATATATAATTAATTAAAATTATACATTTATATGTACGTATGCCGGTTGTGCGTATGAGTATAAATATATATATATATGTGTGTGTGTGTGTGCATGCATATCATGTGTGCATAATATTATATAACATGTACAGTATATATAACTCATATATGTGGCCAAGGCACGACATTGGTGCCACACAGGCCATTCATCTGCCATTGCTGCTGCGAGCTGCTTGTTTTCACCCGGGCCGGGTGAGTCTTCCTGGCTTCGCCAGCGAAAGCCCGGCTGAGCTGGGGAATCTTGTGCCGATTTTTCCACTGGGTTTGATGGTTCTGATGTTTTTTTCCTGGAGATACCCTCTGGTAAATTAACAGTTTGACATAGTTTGACCCTGAAAATCACCAATTGTTAGAGGAAACTAATCTTCCAACCCCTATCTACCAGGGTCTATGTTAATTTACTGGAGGGTATGAGGTCAAGATGTGAATCTATGCCACATGGAAGTCAGCATATTTGGAGGAGCGCTGGTTGATCATTTGTTACTCCATTCCCACATCCCCCTTGCAATTCGGCCTCCGACCCTGACCCCTGAATCTTTAAGGGACCACTGGTAGCCTCTTAAAGAATGCGAACCAGGGCAAATTTCAGCCTTAAAGAATCTAACCCCAATGAACCAAGATTGCAACACAGTAGCCAGGTATGTCCCGTTAAAAAATTGGAGACCGTCAAACACACCAAGGGGTGCCCCTTTAAAGAATTGGATACCCGAGTTGAAGTCAAGCATGAAATGTTCTGAATATTTTTAAGATTTTATGGATACATATCATGTACATTCATGTACATGTTAAAGAGATATGTGGATGTGTATGATGATATATGAATATATATATGGTGCAGTTCCTAGAATCTTCCAAGGAAGGCCTCTTAAAGAATAGGAGACCGTCAAACAACAGGATTTCCTTAAAAAATAGAACTGTTTTTTTTTGCCGGCCAGGTATGTCCCTTAAAAAATACAGTTTTTTAAGGACATCATGTCCTGAACTTTTGAAGGAAAATTCCCAGGAGGATATTCCCACTAACAATATCCTGGCTACTCGTCGCGTTCATGCACACTCGTTTCTCGTTTCTTTGATCATACACAATTCACTCTACAGCTGTCGCTTGATCAGCGTCGGTTCTTTTGTCACCTGAAAAGGCATGGGGTCACAGGTGAGCACAGATAAAATCTTGAAGTGCGATCGATGGCAAGACTGATTGCGAGGCTGAAGCAAGTAAAACATCCGAACTGTCACCACAAGAGAGAGAGTCGCCGAGACACGTCAATCATCATGGTGTCACGAGCGGACATCAAATAAACAACTGACAAATCACAGAAATAAATCACTGAAAAGCCCCCAGTCTGCAATCGCAATCAACCTCACCCTTTCACAGGGCGGGTTTCTTTGGGTCGGGACAAATTGGATGCCTGGTGATCTCTTGAGCTAGTCACCAAAATGGCATACGGAAAAGAAGTTGATTGATCAATAGCAAATAAAATGACATGATGATCAAAGACATGAACAGACAAGTAACTCCCCTCTCCTGACCAACCAACCGTTAGATGGGACCTACTCGTCGCGTTCATGCACACTCGTTTCTCGTTTCTTTGATCATACACAATTCACTCTACAGCTGTCGCTTGATCAGCGTCGGTTCTTTTGTCACCTGAAAAGGCATGGGGTCACAGGTGAGCACAAATAAAATCTTGAAGTGCGATCGATGGCAAGACTGATTGTAAGGCTGAAGCAAGTAAAACATCCGAACTGTCACCACAAGAGAGAGAGTCGCCGAGACACGTCAATCATCATGGTGTCACGAGCGGACATCAAATAAACAACTGACAAATCACAGAAATAAATCACTGAGAAGCCCAGGCCCCTGCAGTCAGAACTTACCTATCGAAGCTCAAGAGCTCACCCGGCCAACATGCCTGAACGGTTTTTCAACCTGCCTTCTCTCCCGTGGAGAGATCGTCTCTAGAAGGCCAATCAGCTGGGTTGGAATCAGTTGAAACTCTGTCAATAAAAACTCGAACTCGCAATTCAAAAATTAAGTTCCAAAATACCGACACGAGCGTGCACAAGTCTGATTTGCTGGAGTATCCTTTAACAAGAGCGGACTCCACAGCTTCAGAGTCGATCAGCAAAATCAAGTCAGTGCCAAACAAACGCTCGCGAAAGGTGTGTAAAGCTAAAATAGGAGCAATCATTTCAACAGGAACAATTTGGGTCTTCCTGGGAGCCCAGTTCTTCTGCATCTCTTTAGGTA